>JAODUG010084125.1:0-12467 GCA_027564795.1 Aphredoderus sayanus
TTAGCGCCTTCTATCTGCCACAAAGAGCTAGTGATTTGGGTCATTTTGACCCAGAGTACATTACGAGGGTTAAGTCAGCAAGGGCCTATTATTTAGGTTACTTAAAGAAGGAATTTTAGAGTGCAGTTTCTATTTAACTACACAACTTTAATTTGGACATTTATTTATTTCAGGAACCAAGCAGCAGACTTTTATATGGAACATCAGTCAAAGCCTTTCTTCAAGTAAGTTCCTCTGTAAATTGTACACACACACACACAAACACAGCATAACCTCGATGACAATAATCATAATGGCATTGTAGTGCTCATTTGACCATAAACAATAAAGCCTAACCAGTCTTGGCTGCATTTGTGAAAAAACTATATTCATGAGCTAATCATGTTCACAGTAACCTGGTACAGTTTGTGTCCTCGGGCCCCGTGGTTGCCATGGAGTTGATGGGTGATGAGGCCATATCTACCTGGCGGAGGCTTTTGGGACCTACAGACTCCTCTGTGGCACAAGCGGAGGCCCAGGGGAGTGTCCGCGCCCTTTATGGAACAGATGGCGTCAAAAATGCAGCACACGGGTCTGACTCTATTGCTGCTGCAGCGAGAGTAAGGATGGATTATTTTAAATTGTGTTTTACGTGGATAGTCTCTTAAGAGAAAAATCGCTTTTTGGATAGCGTTCTGCTCAAAATGTCTGCACAATATGTTTCATGGAAAGTGAAAAGAAAGCATCAATTGGCATCTTGTTGAGGTTTAAGCAATTCAAACTACATATGTTTACATTTTTAAAATGTCCATTTTAGATTTAAATGCTTATGTAGCAGAAAACCTGAATGCTTGCCTAAAACCACGGTTTTGGTGTGTATTGTGCTTCTGATAGCCTGTTAGCTTTGTACATGTAGGCATGCACTTTTATACTTCAACATATCTGTGCATTACGTGTATGTTCTTCTTATTGCAGGAACGTGAATTTTTCTTTCCATCAACAACGGGTCATGGTCCTTCAAACACTGCAATATTTAAGGACTGCACATGCTGCATCATCAAACCTCATGCCATATCAGAAGGTAGTGAACTTGCCTGACTACAATTTGTATGTATGATGTTTCCCAAAAAACCATCTCCATGGGTTCTCAAAATACGGCATAGCCTATTATATGCCTGGCTCTAAACCTGAACTGGGCTATGTCTTAACTCTTTACATTTTCAGAGCCACAGATATGTCGAGGTCATAACACACCCATCTGAATCACGACATGCAACTTTCTCATTTTCCCATAACAGACCACTTGCAGCCAAGATAAATTCGGAGGGTTTGGGAGCTAAGATAACATTTTGTTTTGAGAAATGTGGAGCCTGGTGTACAATGTGGATTTAAGAGAAGCTGCCAATATACCCTAAAACCCAAAAAATATATAAAATGTTGGACTAATCATTGTTATTAATGGTAGTTGTGTATTTACTGTAGGAGCTTTGATAGTTTGACTATTATGTAATAACTCACTCTATTTCCACAAAGGTGGGAATACTGTAGAGAAAGAAAAATGTTCAGACATATGTGGGACATGGGCAGCATAGGCTATTTTTCAAATGAAATGCACAGAATTTCATTAGAATTCCAAGTTTTCAATTTGCAATTGTAGGATTGTAGAGATATACATTTAGTGTACTTTTTTAGAAATGTCAGAGACAGTGAGTGAATTGCTCTGAGAATATTTGCTCTGGTTGAGAGACCCCACGTCTATATGTCAATTTAGATTTTTTTTCCATCTACCTGTAGGTTCTGACTAATCAGGGCCTCTTTTCCCTGGTTGGTCTGGTTAAACTACCTTGCCTTTGAATCACATGAATGTGCAAACACAGCTACTGTACAACAGGTTGTTAAATGGGCTTCGCAACGGCAGACTAACGGCTCCACAGGGAAGATGCAAAGGAGGAGGGGTGGGGCTGGGTTTAGGGTTGTTGGTATACAAAATCTTGCTCTGTTCTTTTTTAGTTAGCTCTTGTTTCAACTCTCAAAGCTACTTACAGTAGATTTAATGACTCTGTTTGCATCCTATCTATTAGAATAATAATCTATAGCCTAAATACAGGCAATACTGATCCAAAAACATTAATTTGAAATAAAAGTACACTTTAGTAAAGCCTTTTTAGGCCTGTTAAAATGGCAAAGGGTACCTTTGAAATAATGTTATTAGAAATGTATCTTTTTCTTTAAAACACAAAATGCCTGCTTGATCATGAATGATTAAAAGTTTGCTAACGCATTCTTTTGTGCTATATCTTACTGTACTGTCTTGATGTTGCATTTTTTCGCACAGTTTTACCTTCAGGTGGAGGGTGCAATAGATGAGTAATCCATTCTGAATGTTCAAACAAACAAGCTGAGATTGTCAATCAATTCAAAGCCATTTGTGAAGAATCCACACTTTGATATGCTCTGAGGGTCAGTTGTGTGACTATGGGTGTTTACAATTGCAACCAATCACAAAGGAGTCGTGACTGAAATTTCACTCAGTCATGACTGGAATAGAGAAATATCTGTTGCCAGGCACCCAGAACAAAATCTCCTAGCAACAGTACCAGCTGCTTTTGGGAGCTAGGGTGACTGTGTAACCTAGTCAGGCAGTTTAAGGCTTCCTGGGGAACACACAGAGGACATCTGAAGGGGTTATTTAGGATGGCTAGATTGACACCCTAGATAGAATCAATCACTTACTGTATTCAAATAGAAGAGCTAGATATATATTATATTATTTATATATATATATATAGGCCTGTTAAAATGGCAGTCTAGACATTGTTAATGTAGTAAATAACTATTCTAGCTGGAAACGGCTAATTTTTAATGGAATATCTACATATGTGTACAGTACTAATGGTACATTGTGTTAACTAATTGCGTTAAAAGGTTAACTAATTGATGATTATAAAACCCTTGTGGAATTATGTTAGCTGGCCTTCCTTTGAGCTAGTTGAGTATCTAGAGCATCAGCATTTGTGGGTTTGATTATTCTCTCAAAATGGCCAGAAAGAGATAACACAACTTTTTGACAACTGTGTGTACTACTCCCTTCAGAGAACAGTGCAAATAGGCTCTAACCAGAATAGAAAGCGAAGTGGCCTGGGTGCACAACTAAGCAAGAGGACAACTACATTAGGGTCTCAAGTTTGACAAATAAATGCCTCATAGGTCCTCAACTGGCAGCTTCATTAAATGGTACCCGCAAAACGTCAGTCTCAAATTTCACAGTTAAGAGGCGACTCCGGGATGCTGGCCTTCTAGGCAGATTGGTAAAGAAAAAGCCATATCTGAGACTGGCCAATAAAAAGAAAATATTAACATGGGCAAAGAATACAGACATTGGACAGAGGAAGATTGGAATGAAGTGTTATGGACAGACAAGTTTGAGGTGTTTCGAATAAGGAAGGCTATCACTTCAATTTGGCCATCCCATACCCTGTGGACAGCACTTGATTGGAGCCAATTTCCTCCTACTACAGGAAAATGACCCAATGTACACCTCCAAACTATGCAAGAATTATTTAGAAAAGAAGCAGTCAGCTGGTATTCTGTCTGTAATGGAGTGGCCAGCACAGTCACCAGATCTCAACCCTATTGAGCTGTTGTGGGAGCAGCTTGACTGTATGGTACATAAGAAGTGCCCATCAAGCCAATCCAACTTGGCTTGATCCAATGTGGGTGGTGCTTCAGAAAGCGTGGGGTGAAATTGATTCAGATTACCTCAACAAATTGACAGTTAGAATGCCAAAGGTCTGCAACGCTGTAATTGCTGCAAATGGAGGATTCTTTGACGAAAGCAAAGTTTGAAGGACAAAATTATTATTTCAAATAAAAATCAGTATTTCTAACTTCGTCAATGTTTTGACTATATTTTCTATTCATTTTGCAACTCATTTTATGAATAAGTGAGTTTTCATGGAAAACATGAAATTGTTTGAGTGACTCCAAATCTAAATCTAATCCAGTTTGATTTGCATAATGTCTTCCCCCATATAATGACATCCATAGCTTAACTATAGTATTTCACACAAATGATAATGTACCGGTGATGCAAAAGATGTTCATGTTGCATCATGTCTGTTGAAATGTAATGATTGCATAACAAAAATACACTTAATACCTGTTATTGCCAATACTGCAACTGTGCAACTGTCTTTGTGGTTACACAGGTTTGACTGGGAAGATCTTGAACTCCATATCCACTGCTGGATTTGAGATTTCAGCACTTCAGATGGTAAGCTGTATGTGAATTCCCTGCAGCTCTTACTTTAATCTAGTAGAATCTGTGACACATTTTTTTTTCTGCTACTTTTCCTTCCACACATGCAGATATCAATAAGTTTTACCCATATTACCTAAGGGCATAACATGTTGGCTTTCTCTAAGCTGCGCTCGTGATCAAATGTAGCATCTCTATTGCAAAGGGAGACCTTTCACAATGCTAACTGTCTAGCCATTGTTATGGAAGGGGTGTGGTCCAATATGTCCATATGTTGTTGTCACATGGGATGTGTTATTTATTTTAGCGCATTGGAGAAGCAGAATCAATCAGGGTTTTGTTACTGCTACCCAGGGGATCAATGTTCTATTCTGTTTTAAAGACCATTGTCAATGATGCTATTTTGCATTGGTGAATCGCAAATTGAGTGTTCTCCATTCACTGCCAACTTTTCTAATATGTTGTTGCCATTCTTTTTACTATATAAAATATAATATCTAAGATTAATTCAGAGAAGGCAAATATGCTAGCCAGCTTTTAGCCGGTAGCATCTTAGAGACCGGTTTTAAAATAAAAGTAATCTGTGTAATTTGAAGAACTACATATAATATGACCAACTTTTATTTTAACTTGCTGTGAAGATATATTACATAAACTGTGTCAGAAGCCATCTCAGATTTCACCCCATGGTTTTCTTCAATGTTTGTCAGTGGAATAATTGAGGCTGTTGCTTCTAGTTATTTTATAGTTATGTGCTCCTACCACATACAGAGTATGCAAAATCTCCAGCAATACAGCAGTCCCCCATGATTAGTGATATAGTGCAACAGAATTAAATAAATATTATTACAATATTCTATTAAATAATATGATATTATTATCATTAAATTGATGTCTAGTATCATATTTAATTATTACACCTACTACAATTTCTAACTTAATTCATGGTAAATCTATACATTGTAGTCGTTTCGTTTTCTTCTTTGGAATGTGTTTGTCCACAGTTCAACATGGATCGAGCCAATGCAGAAGAATTCTATGAAGTTTACAAAGGGGTAGTAGCAGAGTACACTGTGAGTATGCAGTCGGTTTTAATACTACGTTTGAGTATATGCCGGAACTGGGAATGTCCCACTTCATGGAAAAAGAAATCAAATTCCCCCTCTTGGAGTTCCATGTCGGGATCTCGGGCAAGGTTTCTCTTAACCGAGTTTACCAAGCAACATGGGTGCCCACACAATCAAAAATAGACTAGAAGTTTAACTTTAAACTTAAACCAATTTACAAAGTTTAAATTAAAAAACTTTTAAAACACATTAATATACATTTTGGGATTTAGACAACGTTACTATTTTATGCCTTCAATCTAGTTTAAAACCAATTGATTTGTACATTTACATAATTCCTATTGTTTCATAATCTTCATAATTCAGAAATGTTTTCTTAACCTTGTAAGAATGAGTTCACCAGAGGGTTCTTAACAGAGGGAGTATACTGTAGGTTGCTAATTTGGATTCTTCCCCACAGAATATGGTGACTGAGTTGTGTTCAGGGCCCTGCATGGCATTGGAGATCCATGGCACAGACAGTCCAAGAACATTCCGTGAATTCTGTGGTCCCGCTGACCCAGTAAGTCAACTCTTACAGTATGGTGAACAATTCTCAAAATTTGTGGTACCTCAGATTTAGCATTTTTCCTCTATTTGACATAGAGGCAAAACATAAATTGGGCTTGGATTAAAGCCACAAACAGTATGTGTTTGTGGTGTGTTGAACATAAAATATAATAAACGTATGTGTTTATTTTAATCTAATGTACTGTTTGGACCATTTAAGACAGTTCAAGTGGACCTTGTGTGATTGATAATACATACATCACACTTAATAAAAAAAGTATTTTTGGGAAAAGTTATTTGTAATGACTGGCAATGTCCTATACCCTATATAACCATTAACTATAATAACCATTTCTTGGGGAAAATGTACATCATTAATCATGAATTTGTATCCTTTTGAATTCCTTAATTGTAGATATTACTTGGGGTTCCACTGTACAGTGGTTTGTGATTTGAATTTGGTTGGTCATCATAGCAAAGAAACACTTGGTGATTGCTAGCTTAGGACCATGAGATCTTTGCAAGCTCTACAAATTTCTTCAGTTTTACAAGTGTCTGGAAACTCCATTGAAAACTAGATGGGCATTACCATTAGGTGTGAAGTAATATGTATGGGAATGATTTTATGAACAGATGCATGACCTGTACTGTACGCTGATTTGGTGGTGATTCTCTCAGCGGGTCTCAAATAGTTTTTAATGGAAGAGTTCAAAACAAAGTGACAAAACATATTGTGCCATGCCAATAAACATAGTCTCACAAGACCATCCTGATCTCTCAAGCTTGAATTTAATTTCGCAGCAAGAATTATTCTGGAACCCCTCAATGCTAATGCATTTGTCACCCTTTTAGAAGTTTTTCCCAAGTTGATGACATCAGTGTATGTCATAGGTTTCAGTTTCTACTATAAGCGCTCTGGCTGATTTTAAACATACTTTTGGATGAAATAAAGTTAGGTAGTTCAATTGTATTTAAGGAAGTTTGATTGAAGTATTAGCACCGGTTTAACACAGGTTTTTGAATTAAGTGGTTCCAAACTGATCTTTTGTGGCAACATAAAATTAGAGATCAGAATGGTCTCACGAGGCTACATTAAACAGGCCAAATCTTTCATTCTAAAATTGGTTTTCTGTACCATCTATAGATTTACATGGAATACACGTTGCTTACAAATGTAGGAGGGGCATTAATGATAGAAACCATAAACCAGCCCTTCAAACCTTTCAACAGCTTGTCAAACATTAATCAATCACTATTCACCAGGCTAAATCTAACAGCTTAATCATAAAATAGGCTCAGTTGTTTCTTCGAATAGACCTTCTAAAGATTTTGTGTCATGAACAATAAAGCTTGTGCCTTAGTAGAATATACTGTATATTACTCTTTAATATAAGACAAGCACTTGAAGATATGAGGTGGGTCAGTTTACCACAGTGGCAGTGTGACTCCAGACATTGTGAACTTTTTTAAAGATTTAAAAAATGTTAACATTGATAAGTAATGTTATTACTTATCAAGTTCCAGAGAACCGTATGTTCTCTCATATTAATAGTCCAGATCTCATTATTATGATGATTTACTTAACAACAATCTGAATGGTTAAAATTAGATATAATGAAATGCATAATTTTACACCCAATACATACATAAAGTACCCAGCTTAAAATACCAATGAACCACTTTCCAGGTCATTCCTTGTGGTAACAATAGACTATTGATGTATGATTTAGGGATAAGATATAAACACTGAAGATACAAAAACACATTAAACCCTCTATGAATGGAAAATTGTGCGTGGGGGGCTGCACACTAAAAGGTTGTTGTACAGTGTTGTGGTCAAATACATTTGATGCATTAACATTTTGGGCAAGGCCCTTCTTCTGTGTGTAGTGTCAACAATAGAACATGCAGGTGGCCCAAATAAACATTGATTAGCAAGATTGTGCTGAAAAGCTTCAGAAAGCTTTTCTGTCTTAAGGGAAGCTTTTCTGATAAATTACATTACATTTGGAAAATGTACAACTCCTAAGCAAAAGGTTATGGGTTCGATTTCCAACATGCTCAACCACCTGTAAGCAAGATGCCTTACCCAAACCTTATAATACTTGTAATTGTGCTCACTGTAAGTGGTTTTGGAATAAAGTGCCTGCCAAAATGAACAATTTGTAATTCATTAATCAGTAACACTAACATACAGCATGCTCTATAAATGTAAACAATGTTTACTGATTATGGAATCAATCCCAATTGTGTACTGAGTACTGTACAAAAAATATTCACAATATAAATGCATAGTACATAACCCTTTTCACAGATTTGAATCGTAGTAGGGCAAACACAGGTGTAGCTCTAACGTATCCACTCCATTTTGTTATGTGCACCAGTATCAACAAAACTGTTGACGCAGTCACGCTACCAATATTGTCAATGCTGGTACACTGGCATACAGTACCTAAATAAAATGGCCCTCTATTTAATGTTATGAGCTACACCTGTGTTTCCCTATTGTGACAGGTGTCACAATAGGGAAACGGTTCAGTTCACAATGTGATGTTGTTAATGAACCTTTATACAGGCCACCTGCATGTGGACTCATTCTATTGTTCACACACACTGAAGAAGGGCTTTACACAAATAAATGTTTGTCCGTGGAAGTGGTGGCATGCAGTTTGTTTTTCCTACAATCCGTAAACACAATGTAAATGTCTCCAGTGTAAGTGTATCCTATCTTTTCAAAAACTGATGCAGAGTGAATAACAAACATGATCAATTTGATCAATATGTATTTTTCTGTATACTGGGAATGCCTTCAGTCATAGGCCTGTGCTAATAGGTGTAATACTGTATGTGTATATTAAAAAGTTTGGATGACCAATCCAACCTTGCTGTATAATTTCCTCCTCTTCTTCCTCATAGAATGTGTTGAAATGTACTCTTTGACAATGCTTGACATATACTGTACTCTCATATGAAAACTGGATTTGTCAACAACATTAGTCGAGTAAAACAATACATCACCAGATAATCTGGTTGTGATAGCCCCAATGGCTAAGAGTCCTTGCATACAGTAGAAAGAAGGGTGGTTTAGGATGACACTGTCATAAAGCTTTCTCTGAAACCATTTCTCCACAGGTTTGAGCACACAGCTCACAATATACCATATATGTTTTGTTATATGACATCAGTTTATTGCCATGTATACATGTAAATACATGTAAAAATGGTTTATCACAGGTGATATAAAGACTTGAATAATCTACAGATCCAGTTAAACCCTGAATCTTAAAATATTCTGCCCCCTTGCTGTCTTGGCTGTGACCTCCATGTCAAGGTCACTGTATGATCATGTGGTATATTTACGTTCCTGATCTACTCAAAATATATCCTGTGTACATAAGAAAACAGACATTGCTGATAGATTATTTTTCTGCTGCAATCACTGTACATGGGTCAATTTCATAGTGTGATGTGATGCAAAGGTGACTATTTTCCTTTAGCTGTTTGTTTTCAATGACAGCAAATGGCTTTGAGAGATTAATGTGCTTTATGTATTATACCAAAAATTATTTATGCACAGTAGTTTGCATAAGTAAAGTCCTAATGGCTCTTTTTCTAGTTAGGTATTTACATATATACATATAATTTACCGGATGACCATGAGGAGGATGTATTGTCAGTAGCAGCTAAAAGAGCCAAACTTTGACCTTGAGGCATGTTTATGTGACCCTTTCTACACACAATCAGAAGAATTGGAATTAACTGGTATGAACATGTCCACAGTTCTGAAATCAGGCCAAGGAACATGATTTAATTGCACTGCATGCCTTTAGATCATCTTTTTGAGAAAGTACTATAGTCAGTGTCTGGATTCATTTCAGAGCATGTTTATGGATCAACCATGGCACGCATGATATGGTTGCAGAAATTGTGATATACATATGATTTAAAGGGCTCATGCTATTCAAATTTAAAACTGTAATTTCAGACATTTTCTCCCTTTTGAGCTGAACATTCTGTTGCACGCCTTGTTTCAAATTGTTTTAAACTTTGTCCAGAATTGATGGGTTAGCCACTGGAAGGACATGTCAGAGATGATTGGTTACAATGCAGAAAGTATGTCATATTGCACCTGGGGCCAAATCTGATTGGTTAATTTCACACAAAGAGAGGAATTTTCAATAATATTAAATTTTATTTCATACAGGAACTTGCACGGACTGCCCGTCCAAACACGTTGCGTGCTCTCTACGGTAAAGACAAAATACTGAACGCTGTCCACTGTACAGACCTCCCAGAGGATGGTGTTTTGGAGGTAGGTGGTATTTCACTCACTCATGCACATTCCCCCTTTCAAGTGCTGCAGAAAGCACCCACCATCATTCCATTCTGTAACTCCTGGCATCCAATGAATAGGAGTTTCATTGATTGCCTCTTGGTTGCTTGCACAAATTATTATCTTACATGAAGCCCAGAACAAAGTTAACTCAGTGCAGTTCGGCTTTCTAAGACAACAGTCTCATGACTTCCCTCTGTGGGTTGGGGCACCACAGATCACACTGCTTACGGAAAATGAATAGCCGTGGAATCAGACAAAGCTGTTGTTTTGTAGGGAGTGGGTCTGACCCACTGGTGTCATTGCTCAGGCAAGCATCTGTGGCATTGTGGACAAATGACTCCTTGTTAATCATTTGCCTGTGACTGGCTGAGCGGCCACATTCCCAAGAGTAGTTCATAGCCAATGAAGGTCTTCGGCACAGGAGTATTTACTAGGTACAAATCTGCGCCTGGCCATAATATCGAGGAAATCCTGTGTGACTTGTCGACCACTTTTAATATATAATAGGCCAGTATAAACAAAACTGTAAAAGTAATTTGTCAGATTTTTTTGGTTTGAGACAAATGGACTTGAAACTGTTCATTGTGCTTTTATTTTGTTTAATTGCAATCAATAGTATGCTCTTTCTAAAGCTATGTAATTACAACAAACTATTTTCATTTCGCAGGTGGAATATTTCTTCAAAATTTTGGATGGATGATTCCATTTAAATGAAAACAGCAAATATGATGTATTGAATGACTTTGCAACAAGTTAATATTTCAGTTTATTTATTTCCATCTTATCCAGATTAAATAAAGTGACAAGAGTAGATGGGACTCCTGACAGGTGTTTTGATGTTCAACATTGAATTACGCACTGTTACACCAAGTTAACATCCTATAACACGGGATACTGCATTGCTTCTGATATTCTAACCTTTGACCAGCGACTTTGGTATTGCATTCATACATTACACTTTCTCCTGCAAAAAAATGTACAACTGCATAAATATAAAATTCTTCAACCATGAAAATGGTTAAAACATTCAATAGAAAGTTACACCACATAATGTGATGTCTACAGCAAAAAAAATAGATTTTTAGAAGCACTGAGTTGCCACGTTTCCATGGAGAAGACAGTCTTTCACGCTGGACCCACAAGGCTTTACACGTTGAATTAAGAATAAGCAGAAGTATGGATTTCAAACAGAAACATCACTAAACCCTGTGCCAACAGTGTACTATAAAGTAAAGGTTTAGAAATACTGTATATCCTTCCACAATCAAACAACATAAAGAAAACCAAGGATGCCATGGAGTGCAGTCATTTACTCAAACATGGACCTTAAAAGGATCAGAGAACCATGCCAGTATATCAGTTAGTAAAAGCACAAACCACACACACACACATAAACAAACACACTTGCACACAGAAGCAGGCACACGTGCCTTGGACCACTACAGCCGACATACAGTAAGACACAAATATTACAATATGGCACAGGACGGCCATGGTATGTGGCTAGTCTACAGCACTGGACACTCCAAAAGTATAAAGAAACCTCATTAGAGACAAATTCTTCAGGGACAGAAACACAGATCGCTACATATGAGTAGTGGAATTGCCATTTACAGTAACAGATGAACATGCCACATGGCTCATGAAATATTTTAATTTACAATAGAATAAATATTGCCTATTGCTACTCCGCCTGTATTTCTAACCCTCGACATACACAGAAAACCTAATGTAAAGCACACAGATTAAGTGGAGGTCCTGTATATTATGAATGTTTGTTTCAAGACTAGTGAACGAGTTTATTTTAACTTGAAATTTTTCTCTACATTAGTTTCGTCCTAAAGGGGAGAGAGAGAGGAGAGAGGTGCGCATCACAGCTGAGGTCATGAGTCATGAACTGTTATTTTAACGTCAAAGCGTCCCTGGTAGCGATCCTTGTCGCTATAGTCGATGTTTTCTCCATATACTTTGCACTCGATGCGGAGGTCCATGTTCATGGTGAGGTTGGCAAACTGGATGGCCACCAGAGGCTGGAGGTATTGGGGATGTAGGAGTTTCCCATAATACGGATAGTACTGAAGAGGAAATCCACTGCCAATGCCAAAGTACTTAATCTCTCCAATCTTTGATTCATCTTCTTCTCTCTGTAAATTGAAAGGTCGGAGGTTTAATTAGAACTGTATTTCAGATTTGTATGTGTGTGTGTGTGTGTGGGTGTGTGTGTGCGTGTGCGTGTGTGTGCGTGTGTGTGTGTGCGTGTGTGTGTGCGTGTGCGTGT
>JAODUG010084147.1:0-12466 GCA_027564795.1 Aphredoderus sayanus
CACACACGCACACACACACACACACACCCACACACACAACAAACACACACAAACACACACACACAACAAACACACACACACGACACACACACACACAACAAACACACACACACACACGACACACATGACACACACACACACACAACAAACACACACACACGACACACACACACACAACAAACACACACACACACACACGACACACACACGCACGCACAGACACGACACACACGCACACACATGACACACACACACACACTGTGGGCGGAGCTTATTACAGTGCATCCAGCAGTGCCTGTAGCTGCTGCTGCTGCAGTAACAGGAAGGATCCACCGGGGGGAAACAGCGGGGATGGGCTCGTCCCGACACTGGCATGTCTGGGCTTGTCTGCTTCCTGCCTGGCCTGACGGCAGGGGGGGAATGGGGGGGCCGGGAAGAGAGGGTCCCTCCTTCTCTGAGCGCTCCTGGCTTGAAGCGGTTAACCCGCCTCCCAGCCATGCCCCGCCTCCCGGCCATGCCCTGCCTCCCGGCCGTTGCCATGGAGATATTAATGATTGTGACCACAGAGAGCCGCACCGCGCCGCCCCCCAGACCCCCCACTCACCGAGGTCCCGCGGGGGCAAGGACGCAGACCTCGGCCTGTGAAACCACTTGGCTTTTTTGCCTTAGGAGACGACGAAACGATGCCGTTTCCTGGCCGCCCGGCCGCCAACATGGGCTCTCCTTGAAGTCTAAGGCTAATCGTTTCCTCTCCACCCCGTCCCCCCCCCTCCCCCTTCCTCCCCCCACGTCTTCAGCGTTCACATGCCAGAGGCAAATTAAGCCAAAAACACATACAGGTAAGTGCAGCTTCATGTCAACCGAAGGAATTCAGTTTAAAGCTACACTATTGTTTTCACAGTATTTCCTAGTTTAAGTAATGTCAATGACAACCACAGTAATTAACCAAACCGAAATGGTTTGTATTGTTGCATTGGTACATTTCTGATGTAGAAAGGAAACGCTCTAACTAACTGGAAATAGATTGAATCATTATTACATTAGTTCAAAGAATCATAATATAGAGTTGAAAAGGGCATTCCTTTTTTGGAAACTTTTAAGAGATTGTAGCTTTGAACTCTCTCCAAGTGGTGACATCACTAATTTCTCACGTGAATCGCAGGTGCAAGAAACCCCCAACATGCCTCACAAAACTCCACTCACTCTCAACTTTCAATATACCTTCTCTCCTCTCTCTCCTGGGAAACCCTTCTTCCCTTCATCTCCCTACAGGACGGACAGAGACATAGTTTAAAAAAAAAAGAAAAGAAGAAGGAAAGTCAACCGGGCACAAATCAAAAAGACCAGCATGGCTCCCGTCCGTTGACGATGGTATATGGTTCGCCGTGACATGGACTTAAAAGACAGTAACGTCCTGTAAATCTCCCTTTTCTAAAAAGGAAAGCCTCTATCTTGTAGGTCCCACCTCTGCAGAGGGAAGCAAGGGTCTTTTGGTGGAAATGAGTATTCCATCAAACAGGGGGAACAGTGGGGAATTAAGACAGGACAAGGATGAGATACGAGCAGGATGAGAATTTGAAGTAGACAGATAATATATCAACCAGACCCAAAGTTAGTCTACATTCAAAACACCAACGTAGTTTTATTCTAGATAACCGGCACAACCTAGCCTTGTGAGACCATCCTTATCTCCTAAGCTTCAGTTTGACTACAGCCGTGGCTCTGACCAATCGGGCTCATGCTGGCAGTTACGGGCGTATATTTCAGGCGTCACTTCATCCAATCACCTGCCAAGGATTTTTCAGCAGCTTCAATGGGCGGCTTCTCAGATGTGTGTAGCAAACCATCTGATGGTTGTGTGTGTAGGATGGTATAGTGGTCTGGGTGTTTGACTCCCAACCGGAAGGTTAGGGGTTCGAGCCCCAGAGCTGCTGGACTTCCTGCAAGCATCCTTGGGCAAGATATCTAACCCCAATTGCTCCCAATGGTTAGGTGCTCCTTGCATGGCTTGCACCGCCATCGGTTTGTGAAAGTCAAACTACTGACAAATGTACTACATGTAAGTCTGCAAAATGTGTGTAACAAACCATCTGGCGTGTCAAGTTAGCCACAACCTGCTGCTACTCACAGATATTGCCAGTGGTAGGCAAATCTGTGGTGAGAGACCATTCTGCTCATTCATAAAACAGGCCCAGCTACATGGCCTGTTTTACAGTACCTTGCTTTGGCAGGCATGCATAAATACTCAAAACCCTTTTCTTGTGTCAATGGCAAAGACATTAGCTTTATGATCAGAGCATGGGCGGTAAATTAGTCTAGGATATATGACCTTACCTTAATTCCCTGGTCTCCCTTTAGTCCCTGTAAGACACAGTTAAGAAAAAATGATCATATATCAGAAACTCCCAAATCAACGTAAAAACACAAATCAAGTTTTACTGTCAGTCAAGCACAGATCTCTGCAGGTAGACAGACAAAATGCAACAAAACTGCTTTCCTCCGTGTTAATCCACTATGATCCACTAGGGGGAGCAATACACCCTTTAAGAAACAGAAATCACAACTTGGACCCAGGGCTAAGCAACAACAAGGGAATACCAATGGGTCTAAACGTACTAATCGGTGCAGGTGCATGTGAGAACAGACAACAAATGCAAATGCATTAGAAGCTGGGCTGCAATGTCCTGCACACAAATTAATCCTGTCTTGTACCACTGTATTAACTGAGAGAATGGCTAGCCTATAAATATCCAGGCACTGTAAAACTGGGCCCTATTTAAATCAGCCTGCCCTGATCTGTCCCCTATGTAACCTACAACTGAGCAGACAAATACCCCCATCCATAAACCGCACAGCACACGCAAGAGGCTTCTGGGATGATTTCCTGCGGCATCCGAGAGACGGGAAGGGTCGGGAAAAAGTTTACATGGCAATAATCCAAACAGGAGCTCAAAACCAGCGGTCTGAGCCCCAGAATAATATGAACCATAACCACAGTTAGACCAAAAATGGGCTAGAAAGTATATAAAAATATAAACCCTTTGGCTAAATTCATATTTTTCATGTACTCTATCTGGCCTGAAAACTGTAATCACGTACAGAAAGAGGTCTGTCAGGAGATATATGCTGCGGTTTTGTTGTGACAGCGCTGCATAACAGTTTGACATTGCCCAGCTGGCCAAGACGTTTAGACTGCTTGTCAACTGCAGCTGAGGCAGAAGCAGGAAGGGGGTGAGGGGAGGGGTGAGGGGTGAGGGGGTGAGGATAAGAGACGTGCTGTTGTTTATCTGAGAACATCCTCACCCATCATGCATCTTGATTTCAATTTCAATGCACTTTACTACCATTCTTTAATGGCAGAGGCAGTCATTCTATAGAAAGAGTGCTGGTGCAGTTTATCTGAACTGGATCAAAACAAAAAACACCGTTCCCCTGCAATGCCATAGTGTGCTCCCTTGGGAGCCCAGAATAATGGTTGTGCCGCCATTTACAGTGCCAGTGCTGTGTAGAAACAGATCACCTTGTCAGCTTTTCAACATGCTAGCTAGTGGATCTTGAGGAGCTCTTCGCGGAATAAGACAAAAAGCGTCACAATCGCTAACTCCACCTTTAACTACAAAATCAACATACATTTTAAGTATGCGCGTATTAACACGCACACATATTGAATGAGGCGACAGTACTATGTTGGGTACCGTAATAAAAACTGTTGTCACAGATTATAGTGATGCAATTCCAACTCGTCTCCTTAGAAACCACATTAGCATTAGCATTAGCACTTAAGTCAAACCCTTTCATCTTGTCTGAGCACCCCCCCCACAAATGTCCCATGCTCATGCTGGACCTGCCGTCATGCACCACAAGGGTCCTGGATTAGCACACAACAGTTGCTGCACACGTGTGCCAACACGCGTGTGCATGTGTGTGTGTGTGTGTGCGTGTGCATAGGACTGACTGAACAGCCCTTCTGGTTGCAAGAGGGTGTGTGTGTGTGTGTGTGTGTGTGTGTGTGTGTGTGTACGTGTGTACGGTATGTATGTGTTTGTGTGTGTGTGCACAAGGAGAGTTCAGCCTCCTACTAGGCTTCAATGGTTATCCGTAAAAACACAGTGTGTGTGTGTGTGTGTGTGTGTGTGTGTATGTCTGGGGACCATTTGTGTGTGTGTGTGTCTGAGGACCGCGTGTGTGTGTGTGTGTATGTCTGGGGACCATTTGTGCGTGTGTGTCTAAGGACCGTGTGTGTGTGTGTGTATGTGTGTGTGTGTGTGTGTGTGTATGTGTGCGTGTCTGGGGCTATTTATTGCTATTTATCACTATATTTATTTATTTATTTATGAAACAGTGAAGTGCCGTACCTGTGGCCCTTCGAGGCCTGAAGCCCCAACAGCCCCTTGGTCGCCCTGGTGACAGAGACAAACGGAACAAGTGAGAAAAACGCCCGATCTCAGCTGACGGTTTGTACCGTGTGAGCCATTCTTCGGCGATACTTTTGTTTGGGATCTCTTCTTCCCAAAAAGTGCAAGAAGAGTGCAAGAAGAACTACAATACAATACTTAAGCACTATTTACTGTTTACATAAAATACAATTTATATTCAAACAACACCAAAACATGCACAATTATATGAATAAAGTCAGAGTAAATCTTTCTAAATCTATTCTCTCACAAATAATGGCAGATAAATCTGTCCAGTATACTGCCCTACAAAGCCTAAGTGCAGTAACTACGCAAACAGTCAAACTGAGAAAAATGGAAAAGGTTTTTTTAACTGGCCAGTTTTGTAGTTACTGCAATGTATTTTTCTCAAAAACAAAAATAAACTGAGCTCTGAAACTTTAGCACGTACATTTTTTGTAATTACTTCATTTTTACCAGACACTAACTGTAGTTACTGTGGTTAGCCTTTGTAGGGCAGTATAGTAGGCATGATAAACCTGCTTGTTGCTAACGTCTGTTGCTAGGTGTACAGTACCACTGGAGTCAAAACAGCATGTTTCTCAATCAAGTCAAAGCAAAGAAGAAATATGACTTTTTCCTGCATTCATCTCAGCAGGAGGCTTAAAGCAGATGGGTGTGTAAAAAAAATCACGCTGTCCACTATTGGAGAAAATATTGCCATTTCCCCAGAGTAAAAAAAAATCCAACAGATCCAGTAACTTCACGTATCTACATATTATATTTTTTCAAGTAAATATATACTGAGCACACAGCTCAAATAGTACTCACCTTTTGACCTGGTATTCCTGGCTCACCCTGTAAAGTGAAAATTATATTTTTGAAATATTATTATATGTAACATACAGTGCCAAGGCAGATGACTGCTAAACAATGTGGCCTAATTTTTGTTCCAAAGTCATGTTTTTTGGGTTTGGCCATGATGCATTCTCATTGGTAGGGCTCATCATATAACAAAACAGTAATGTCCTAACGGTTAAAGCATATGACTTCTTCTTTGGTGAAGGGCCAAAGATGGCAGTTGTAGGCACAAAAGCCACTCCTCCCCCCAAAGAGCCAATCGTTTTTTTATAATTGCTGAACCTTAACCTATTGACACCAATCATGTAGTTACTGACTGCATAGAATACTGGGTTGGTGTGAACTTTGAGAGGTCAGAACACTACACTTGTTCTGACGCCTTTTCACGCAACTAGTTGCAAGCATTGTTTGAACATGCTCGCCATAGTAACCACACAGACATCACTCTTATCATATTTTCCAACATAAACATCTAGTCCGTTCACTAGGAGTAATGTTTTTACCTTCATCCCCGGCAGGAGCTGTGGAAAGGGTGATGAAATCACAAGAGAATTAATGTCATGCCAACATAATGGCGCCAATACCAAATGTCGTTAAAAATAGAAATATGACACTAAAGACGTAACCAAAACTCACCCTTGGATCTTTGCCTGGCTTCCCAGGTTCACCAGGTTTACCCTATATTAAATAAATATGATTAGATCACAGAATTAGTGATAACCAACCCCCAAGTCTGATCTTCATGAAGTTCATCATTGGTGAAAAAAGGTATTAGAATAAGTATAACATATTAGTAGTAGTAGATGTTTATGTAACAATTTTTAGCTGAAAATGCCATATATCCCTCGTGATGTCCTTAATTTTATCGCATCGTGTCACCAGAGAGTGCCATCTGATTCTGTGTGATTTTTAGTCATTGCTGTGTGTATTTATTTTTTTATTAATTATATTTTTATGTATTTATAGTTTTTTGTTCTTGTGCCTTTTAACCCTCCTGTTGTCCTCGGGTTTCAAACGCACACCTTGTTGTGCCAGCAGTGCACATCATATGTCTGTGTAAGCTGTAGAATTAGGTTTACCGCCCTCTATCTGCCACAAAGAGATATTGATTTGGGTCAGTTTGACCTGGAGGACATCATGAGGGTTATGGACATGACGGCCAACAACAATTGCGGTCTGCCCGAGACTCACCGGCGGGCCACTGGGTCCATTCAGGCCAGGGTTCCCCGAGGGTCCGGGGGGCCCCGGTGGTCCGGGGGGGCCCTGGGCTCCCGGCTCGCCCTGCTGAGAGATCCTGTGTTATAACCTGGGAGTGTATCCTGCTGCGGCAAGCTAACGGCTTGGAGCCGCGACAGCCCATGCTACCCCTATACATGCTAGCCCATGCTAGCGCTACATGCTAGTACAAGCAGCGTACGCTACACTGCACATACAGCGAAGGAAAGTGTGGCGGGGGGGAGGGTTGCATTGGCGGGGTTGCACGGAGCTAGCGATGTTAGCTTGCGAGAAGACAAGCGGTTATGATTTTGCGTCTCATTTCACTGAGTACCTCTGTTTGGAGAGCCCAGCACTGTGAGGCCATCTTTGGCGATTGTACTGTAGGTAGATGCTAAAAAGCTCACAGCCATGGTAGGTAGCAAGACTTTATTGTATGTATTTCACACTTTGTTTTTAATCTAGTTTAGAAAATGTTCCTTTTTCAATGCTGTTGATGTTTTTTATACATATGTTATGCTATGTGTTAATGGTAAATTAACAACCTATAAACTAATTAGTGTGGTTGCTCAAAGATGTTTCTTACTTTTTAGAGTCCACTTGTCTTTGAACTGCTGAATTTATGAGCATTTAAACTGACATAAATTGCCATTTTGACAGAGGATCTTTCCTACAGCTCTTGAAACAACCTGGCAACCACCAAGACAGTATGTTAAGAGCCAGAGGCCAGGATGTTATCTGAAGCCTTAAGCCAAGCTCAAAGTAAACTAAATTAAATAAAGGACATTTAAATTAAAGACACCATAACTGGAGCACGTTTATTTTTTGGATATGTACCTGTATCCTCAAACTATTGAATAATTGTTTCTCTCGGTGTTTACCTTATACTATAGGTTTGTCATCCATGGAAAATGAATGTCCATTCACTAGAAAGGAAGGACTTAACTGGACAAGGCATATCATTTATTTGCGCGGTACAACATTAGATTTATATGCACACATGTGGTCCAACTTTAAGAATTTAACAGCACAAATCATTGGCCATGACTCAGGGCACAGTAGCATGAGCTCAGGAAGTACTGCCAAGTCTGGCGTCGAGTCTATTCTGAGATACTCCATTCATGTTCGATTTATAGTTTATCATTTCCCCTTGTAAAGCACATTATGTCCAGCCGTAATTGATGCCCTTTGTCTGTTTAATAAGCACTTTCCACTATGGTACCCGACGGGCCTGGTTGACAAACACAACTATTTCCCTTTGAGGTTTCCATTCTACCACAATGCATTGCTTTGTCTCCAAACAAGGTATTCGTTCCTGGCACAGAGCAGACTGCACACCTGGGGGAAGACAAGCTGGAGGTGGAGCTGGATGCCAACAGGGTCCACCTGTGCCAGGGGCCCTCTCACTAACTGGCCGGATGCCAACAGTTAGATGCTGAAGAGGGCTGCTAAAAGTTCACGGTTGTGCTATGTGTGGCCTGTACTGTACTGTAGATGCTGGTTGTTCTAAATTGCTCCGATAAGGCATATTTGAGTCACCTTAATGAGACATAAAAAAATCACTATTACGCCAATGTATTTTTACTTTAGCCAATGTAACCAGCAGCCACTTTGGCAAACCAATAAAGGGACTGTAGATTATTTGTTAGATTAGTTTAGACCCTGTTCCAGGTGTTTGCACACCTAGCCGTGTGTACACACCAACACATTGGTCTAATCAATCTATTTATATATCTGTCTGTCTGTCTGCCTGCCTATCTGTTTACCTGTCTGTTGGTCGGTCTACAGTATCCATCTACTGGTAGGGTGGGACAACTGCAACCATCTCTATGATTGGTACTATATATTCTTCAGCATTCACTCCCATTTATCACTTTGATTAAAGATTCATTTATTTTATCCAGGGCCTAAAAAACACTGGGCCATGAAACGCTCCAATATTGAGTCTATAACAAATATTCATTATGAAGACTCTGTCTCCTTGCCTAACCAATAGCAATAAGAACAATGGCAGGTCACATTAATCGTACGGCTGGAGACAAAGGGAGCTGGCGATGGGCGACAGCGGTTGGCATCCACAGGGTAGAAACTGGGTAAGTCTAAAGGCCCACGCCCACTGACGGCGTCTGACATGCCAAGGTCTATAACACGGTCCTAATTCTTTAGCGCCATAAACATGCGTTAAAACGCTGCAGATGTTTGAGCTCCTCCGTCAATTTTGTATTTTTCCTTTCCATTTCAAACGTCATTAACCCTCCCGTTGTCCTTGTGTTTCAAACGCCATCTGCTGGCGTAACAAGGTAGGGCGTTTGGTCAGTTTGACCCAGAGGACAGCGGGAGGGTTGAGGGTGCATTCCTTGACGCGCTGCTGAACGCCGTGATGCCGCCAGTGTGCGTTGGCCTTAAGAGGGCAGACAGAGTTGTACCTTAAGGCGCTTTAGGATTAGAGGGCTTATTGAGGGCATGTTTCGCACGGTGATGGGCAACATCTGCCGGGAGGGGGGGGTCACAATGGACAGGCGGCCAGCGGTGCATAAAGGTCACAGTTCAAAGGTCACCAGGACGCCAGGGAAAGGAAACAGGGTAGAAGATGGGATGATGGGAGGAGGGCAATGAAGGAAGAAGAGAAATAGAAAACAAGAGTGAAAATGAAAAACAATTGCACAGCAACGAGGAGGAGGGAGACATAGAAGGAAGGGTTTTTTTAAGAAAGAAAGAAGGATAAAGAAAGAAAGACAGAAAAATACAAGAGGAGCCAGAACTGGCAAACTAGGCACCAGGAGTGGTTGGCGAACGGGTTGGTCGGCGTGCCTTGATGTCTGACTCCCACATTACGTAGGTATCGGTGAAGAGCACCAATGTCTCACAGCGCTGGCGTGTTCACTGTAAGCTGCCTTCCCACAGCAGACTCAAGAGTACACCTACACCTGGTGTGCTTGGCATCGACCTCCCCTCCTCACCCCCTATCCTCAACCATCCTGGTGCCTAGGCCGCAGGCCAGCTGACAGCGGGCAGCCTTCAGCCTTGCCACAAAGAGAGTTCAGCGCAGTACAGCACAGTACACATCAGGACTTACTGTTGGCAACTGTCCAGTACAGGGCTGCACAATACGACGCTTCTGTTGGGGATGACCAGCATTGTCACATACATAGTTTAGGAGAAGACTGGGGGGCAGCACTATGGCAACTAAGCCCTTCAGATACTCACACGGTACAATGGACTTGAAAACAACTTGCCTGCTTTTTACATACAGTACATATTTCCAGTTCAGCCAAGTTATTGCTTTGTCAAACAAAACCAAAGTGCATTTTTCTTAAAATGTGCAATCAATCCTCCAGTCCAGATGATGTAGAATTCAGTTGAATGGTCTTAATGTAAAAAGTTTAGAAAATGCCTGGATTAGCTCTGTATGGAAATATATACAGTATGTGATACATATGAAAAGGGGATGGCGCACATACAAAGTAGGCAAGTGTGCAAACATTACCTTTGATACTGTATTATTCCACCATCTCAGCCAGCATGCGTAAATGTACTGTGTTACCATGGCGGAATATGAACGCCTTGAAAGTTCATTGCTTTCCGGAAATTGCTCTAACACAAAACTTCCATTTGCTTTATGAATTCAGCCAGAATAAAAAGGCCATTATATTTTCGTTCTTGTAAGGTCCATTCATAGTATGAAAGTATATAAAATACTTTCATTACAAACCAATGTCAGTAATCTGATCAGCTCTTTTTTTATTGTTACTAGCTGAGGGGAGCTACTCTATGAGGAACAGCTGGAGCATTGGGGCATTTGCTCTCTTTGCGGCATGACTGACAGGTAGATGTTTCGGGGTGGTTTAGGGGCACCCACAAACCTTTAACATCAGAGTCTGACTGGAGCGCAAGGCAGCCAGGGTTTTCAGTGGCAGGTCCTGCACAAAGAGGCCCTACATCGGTCAGGACTAAAGCGTAACCAAACACTAAACATCAAGCCGCAGTAACAGCACCATCTACTGGCTGAATTGGTAGTACTGCAGTTGCTTTATCTGATTAGATCAGACTGATGTAAAGTGATATAATTTGCTAGCTTTTGTAAAGCAAGTGACATCACCATGTACTATGCATGCAATAACGTGTGTTCAACCTGCTTGACCATAGTGTTTGGGTACTCTTTGTAACAATTGTAACAATGATCATCGAGACAATTCTGACTTTTGATTTCACGATTTCAAATATGCTGCATGCACCCCCATCAGGAATCAGTGCACAAGGAATAGTTGGTGGTTCCGTGGGATTTGTCCTGTGAAGAAACAACAACACAAACCCCCCCCCCCCATTTCTGTAATTCCTCTCGGCCCCCACCGGAGGGTGTGAAGAACTTTGGCTGAACCGTCCATTTGTAGGGGAGGACGGAGGGACCTCCCGCACAGAATACGACATACAGTGGGGCTCACGAAGGGCGTGAAAACAATGCAGCACGTGTAGAGCATAAAAGGGGTTGTGTGTGTGTGTGTGTGTGTGTGTATATGTGCACGTGTGTGTGTGTGTGTGTGTGTGTGTGTGTGTGTGTGTGTAGGGGGGAGTCCAGGTTGGAGACTTGAGAACAAAATGTCCAACAATACGCGTTGGGCTGCTCTCCCTCTGAACTGGAGTTCGGAGCTCCCCCTGTTTAATCTAAAATGGTCCGTGGCCCAATCATGCATAGCGACACAATGTGAGAATAACTTCCAACATGCCTTCTAACGGATAATAAAAGTAAAAAAAACACTCCAATGTGCGCTGCATTGTTATTTTCAAAGCTGTAACACTCTAATGATGTAGCAGCTGTTTATGTACTCTCATTTTTTATTGTGTAAACAGCAGTTGCTTAATAACCGGAAGGCAGAATTAGACTGAAAATGGACGTAGCTGTCTAAAAAATCTCCCCATACACAGGAGACTCTTATTCTTGGCGCGGCCACACACAAGACCTTATCGACTGACTTTAATGCCCCAGCAGGCAGCTGGTAATTGCCACGTTTTTTTCTCTCAAAGCGCAGAGCACATGAGATGCCGGGGCCAATGTGAACCAGCTAACAGTTCCTGCATATGCTACCCATCACACAGACATTGTCTGCGTATTCACTCTGCTATTTGAGTTACGTCTGCAGCTACTGACCTGGGAAAGATAAGTTGGAAGTATACAGTTAAGAACTGCTTAAACACACCACTGCTGCGCTGCCAGGACAGTAATACAGTACGGTACAGTAATTACACCTATTTTGGTGTCATTTACACGCCATTACTGTGAGGGAAAAAAAAAACAGTTGCATACGAATCTCAGAACACTATGGTAATACAAAATATAAACCTTTCTTACCCGGTGTGTGTAGTCTCCACAGACACCCTAAAGACATACAAATGTGTATTAAATGTACAGTATGACACTAACGACTTGCAATCAAGGCTAAATTAACATCAGCCCTAGGCAAACACTGATTGGATATCACTTTACTGCACAATTAGCATGCTGGCTGTCTCCGTATGATTGGTGTTTTCTAAACATGACATTTGGAAAGAAATAAAACTGCCATAGGTTTTATGTCCTGCTTTCAAGAACATTATCAAAACATATCTCACCTTTTCCCCTTTGGGCCCAGGGTCCCCCTAGTGGGTAAAAAAACAAAACAAAGAAAATGGACGATAAGTTTATAGGAACGTTAAAACAGAAAACAGGGCAATACATTTCTAAGCGCAATTGCGACTGTTTCAGAACTTACCGGAAGTCCTTTAAGACCACGTTGACCCTAATGGACAATAAACAGTGGAACTATTAGTCACTGTGGTCATACAGACTGCACATTCAAGTGTAGCTCATGTTGTGGCAGCACATAAAATGTTCTCTGTGATAAAAATCATTAGGATTAACCCTTGTAATGTCCTCTGGGTCAGACTGACCCAAATCACTAGCTCTTTGTGGCAGATAGAGGGTGCTAAACCTAATTCTACAGCTTACACAGACATATGAT
>JAODUG010084158.1:0-12466 GCA_027564795.1 Aphredoderus sayanus
GAGAGAGAGAGAGAGAGAGAGAGAGGGAGAGAGACAGACAGAGAGAGAGAGAGAGAGAGAGGGGGGGGGGAGAGAGAGAGAGAGAGAGAGAGAGAGGGAGTGAGGGAGAGAGAGAGAGAGATGGATATTAAGCATTCCAGGGAAGCTGCAGAACATTCACACCCACAGAGAATAGAAGGGACTACCCCTGTGCTCATCCTCCCCCACCCCCCCACCTCTCTCTTTCTCTCTCTCTCTCATTCTGATTCTTTCCCTCTGGTTCTGTGTCTTTCCCTCGAGCCTGTATTCAGCATAATCTACTGCAGCCAGACTGAGCATTAGCCTCCTGGCAGGCTGACCATTTGAGAGGACCCAAACTTTTTTCGCCTGCCTTTCCATCCCCTCAAAGGAACGATGCTGGACGCTGGATCGAGAAGGACTCCGGCGTGGCTGAGGCTCATCTGCTTGTACAACATATGTATGCTTCTCTGCCTGCTGGGGGTGTCTGAGGCCAGAAGAGCTCCCAAGACACCCCGCTGCCCCCTGACCTGCTCCTGCACCAAAGACAGTGCCTTCTGCGTAGACACCAAGGCTATTCCCAAGAGCTTTCCCCCAGGAATCATCTCTCTGTGAGTCTACCTAACTGTCGCTAAAACGCTTCTCATAACCGCTAACAAAATCCATGCTTTATGTGATGTGTTGGTTAAGACATGTTGTCATGTAAGTCATGTTGTTTGTTTTTCATTTGTGGCAGCTACAGTAAGAAGCTCCCAGTTTATGCAGTATAACATTATCCATAAATCTACCTTAATTACAAATTCAGCCAGAATCAGATCACATGTCACCATACCATGATAAAGGTAGATTAATTTTTCTATGACTAAAAGTGCATAGGACTTATGTGCCTTTATGACATAATGACATAATGGTTGATTTGCATCCTTGTGCCAGCACAAAAATCTCAATCCTGAAGATGTAAGAACAGGGAACCTACAGTTAGAGAAGTACGGCAATGAAATCCTGCTTCGCTCCTAAGAGGAATTCTAATAATAGATATCATAGAGCTGAAGACCTGCTTGTCCTTTGAGAGATTTAATCTAAAAGAGAGCAGAGAGATTCAAACGTTCTCACTTTAACTAAAACATCCACAATGAAATTGAAAGCCTCCAACTGGCTGGCGGGTTAGTAATTGCTTTAGTGGTGTTTGATGTGTTTACTTTTATTCAGTACTAACTTGATCCCATTGGCTAGCAACCTGATCCATACATATAATATAGTATGCTTGTGTTTGAACAGTCAAGGGAACTGAATAGCACAGGCAGGTGAAGCTGGCCTCATTTTACAATAGAAATGTAACCAAGTGAGTAAGCAGTGTGTCCTAGTTTAGCATTGAAGTCTACCTTGAAATTCAAACTACCAAGACAGTGGTACTCTAATTAAAGAAGTTGTCATTGCTACAGTTTTAAATTGTACCTTCATTTGATCGTTATATTTCAGGTTGTTCTTTTTCTTCCACAATATTATGACATTTTATTTAACCCAGGATGAATATGTGTTTGACTGTAGGACTATGGTGAATGCAGCATTCACTACAATCCCAGAAGGTGCTTTCTCTCACCTACACCTGCTGCAGTTCCTGTGAGTGTTTACAAGAATTGCAAGTCTATTATTTTTTCAATACAGACACTGCCAAGATATTTGTTTCCAACTTGTTTTTGCATAATATGTAAATGTTAAATGTAGTCCTTGATATATGTTTTTATTTCCAAACATGTTGATGCTACAATTAGGTGTCGACATATTTTGTTTTGTAGTTACAATGAAAGTGCTACAACCACTACAAATGAATGGGTATTAAACACAGTGGTGACATAGCAGTAATCACAGTAAAGTGGCTGTGTATTGCCAATGACTGAGTCCCTTCAGCCATCACAAACTAACAAAGAGCCATTTGTCTCCACAAATGCAGTTAAGTGTGTGTGTGTGTGTGTGTGTGTGTGTGTGTGTGTGTGTGTGTGTGTGTGTTTGAGGCTCTTTATACGTACAGCATATATATGTGAATGTCTGATGAGTTTCGGTTGTGTCAATGTGTGAATGTTAGTTTTGCTAAAGGTTTCATCCACGGGGCCGGTTACATTTGTTTTAAATATACTGTATATTGCTAATGAAAAGAAAGATTTCCTGTTGTTGTTTTAGCTCACAGTTAGACAATCAAAAGATTCTGCTTTCATGAGCATTAGACATATGGAGGAAGGCATCAAATAATTGCTAATTTATTTTATAGCCTGCTGAACTCTAACACATTCACTCTGGTTGCTGATGATGCCTTTGCCGGTCTGTCACACCTACAGTACCTGTAAGTTTCTCACTTCATTACACAACAAATGTGGTGTGCTATATTACAGGATGAATATATACCCCATCTTCAATTTGCTTCTGTATGCCGCAATCTTTGAAATATATTTAGCCAGCCTGAGCCACTACTTAAAATTATAAGTGTGTGTTCTGCAGTATGGAATGGATTGCCAAGATTAAAATTTAATGAAATCCTTCTTACAAAAAGACTTTTTGCTGTAGTCTAATAGAGCTGATTATGCCTATATGAGAATTAATGGGCTTTCTAACGTATTTGTTTGTGGATGGCGTTTGAAGTTTGCAGCTTTCCATGAAGGCCATAATGTGATTGTGTGGCTCTGGCCGCAGCCCAACTCTAGCCCTCTGCATCAACAGCACTATAGCTACCCACTGTGAATGCTAATAATGCCACATATTCACCGGCAGCCATCTCTAGGGAGTCTGTGGGCTGAGCACACACGCCCTCCTCCAGCCTTATTGACAGTACAAAGGCTGATTAAATCATTCACACAATACTCTCGCACTTGACATTACTCCCATTGTTTGTGAATGTATAATACCCAGGAGGGTATACTGTAGGCCTTGATCAATATAACTGTTTTTGCTTTAATAATTGATTGATGTTTATGTTATTGTAATCACAGTCAGCAAAAGTCAATTAACATCTATATGTCCACCTAATCTGCTAGATAGATTTAAATGACTAATGGTTTTAAATTAGTTTTCTTTGTTAAATGACACTGTACAAAATAGTCTGTTTATGCACAATTTATAAGAATATTCTCAATGCTCTTTCATACAGTTTATCATATGTGTGATCATTTTGAATATCAATCTGTTTCTTAGGTTCATAGAGAACAATGACATCCAGACTCTGTCGAAGAACACCTTGAGAGGGCTCAAATCCCTGACTCATCTGTGAGTATATAAGTGATATGGATAAATGTCACATTCATTTGTGAGTGCAATGATTTAATCATACACCCAGTTGTTGTCCTTGGCACATGGTACCTCTGCAAGGTGAGCAAACCTATAAAGGTATAGTGATGACTCAGCACGCTATAAGGGACAATACTGTTACAGTGCTCCAGATTTCAATCTGGCTCATGATCATGGTCATAATGTTTCCTACCTCCGATTCACCACATGTCAACGTACGCTGTCCAACAAAAAATTCAATTTAATATGTATATGCATTTTGAGAGTGCAAGATTAATATCTTATTATTGCTATAATAATAATAGACATTGGGGCATGGGAGCTCTAGATTATGAATAAAGATTATACATAAATAGCTAATAAGAAGTTTAATTACGTGTTCCGGAATGTTTCAGGTCTCTGTCAAACAATAATCTGCAGATGCTGCCAAGAGAGCTCTTCAAACACCTTGACATCCTCACAGATTTGTAAGTTACAACGATATATAAATCAGCACTGTTGACTTGACATCCCAGCAGATTTAGATCACCTGTCACAAAAAGGATGGTCTTGAATGTCAGCAGGTGTTAGGGTATTGCTGAATTCTTTTGCTCAAATGTCTTTCCTGTATACTGGGCTTATGTGCAGTATACCACTTCTTTAATCGTTCGTTTCAGCACATACTGACACAAAACATTTGAAAAAATGGGATATGCAAGTTCCCTTTTTAAATGAATTTTTACAATGAATGACATTTTCATATTATGCTACATAGAGATCTCCGGGGCAACTCTTTCCGCTGTGACTGTAAAATCAAGTGGCTGGTAGACTGGATGGAGAAGACCAATACATCAGTTCCTGCCATCTACTGTGCTAGTCCTTTTGAATTTCAGGGGCGCAGAATCCATGATCTCACACCACGGGACTTCAATTGCATCAGTGCAGGTTTTTCCCTTAATTATATCAAGTGATTACAGAGGTGCTGTGATGACATACTATATCTAGAGCTAGCTAGCAAGACATCTTTGCGGATAATCCCTTGCTTTTCTTCCAATAGATTTTGCTGTTTATGAAACCTTCCCTTTCCACTCTGTGTCAGTGGAGTCATATGAATTCAATGGGGACCAGTATGTAGCCTTTGCACAGCCAGATTCAGGATTCTGCACACTATATGTTTGGGATCACGTGGAGATGGTCTTCAGGAGGTTTCATAACATAACTTGTAAGTGGCTGGGACTGTGAAGTACTCCAATTACATTAAACTACTTATTAAAATGCTTATGTTTTATGTTTCTGTCTACCTCAGCTCGTTCTGCTGTGTACTGCAAGCCAGTAGTAATAAACAATACCCTTTACATGGTTGTGGCTCAACTTTTTGGAGGATCTCATATCTACAAGTAAGACTTCATCTTCAATACCTATAGGTTCCTTTTGAAGTTAATATGATATGACAAAGTAGAATATGTGTTGTAAATACATTATGCGTGTTTTTAATAAAACTAAAATGTTACTAATAATGAATTTTACAGGTGGGAAGAGGACCCGCAGCGCTTTGTAAAGATCCAAGATATTGATACTAGTAAGGTGAGAAAGCCCAACTTTGTGGAGACCTTCCAGTTGGACGGAGAATGGTATTTTGTGGTAGCAGACAGTTCCAAGGCAGGCTCCACCAGCATTTATCGGTGGAACAGCAATGGCTTCTACTCACACCAGTCCCTTCATCCCTGGCATCGGGATACACATGTGGAATTTCTTGATGTTGGGGGTAAACCGCACCTAATTCTCTCCAGTGCCTCTCAGCCGCCAGTGGTATACCAATGGAACCGAAGCCAGAGGCAGTTCACATTCCATTCCCAAATCACAGAATTAGCCGATGTGCAAATGGTCAAGCACTTTTGGGTGCGTAAAGTTCTTTACCTCTGCCTCACACGCTTTATCGGTGACTCCAAGATACTACGCTGGGAAGGACAACGTTTTGTGGAGATCCAGACCCTTCCCTCGCGAGGTTCCATGGCTGTTTATCCCTTCACAGTTGGCCTCCGCCACTATCTGCTCCTAGGGAGCGACTTCTCCTTCTCCAGAGTTTACCTGTGGGATGAACTTACTCAGCGCTTTCAGCCCTTCCAAGAACTCAATATGAGAGCACCACGGGCTTTTAGTTTGGTATCTGTGGACAACAAGGATATTCTGCTTGCTGCCAGCTTCAAAGGGAACACCTTGGCCTACCAGCACCTGATGGTAGACCTTAGTGCCAAGTAGAAATCTTACACGGAAGATGAGTCTATGTACATTTGTCAACATGTGCCATATATAGAAGAAACTGCACTTGAATAAGCCATCTGACTAAATGTCTGCATGTTTCACCAGATATTTTGGGTTAGACAACTAATTAAATACATTTAAAGTTAAAATTAAGTTTTTATATTCTAATGCAATACTACACATTTATATTAGGACCATCAGCATCAATATCATGTCGAAATACTATAAATGCCATAATCTATTACTGAAAAACCATTGCTTGTATTATATCAAATGTGTCTTGGCCGATTGTTTGCAGGACTATTGTGTGGTATACTATATGTACCAATGGTGAGCATGTGCCCCAATTAACTATTCACATTGAAAGCAATACAAAATGTCAATAGAGTGATATACTGTTTTTTTCAAATGTAGTAATCTGCATGCAATACTAAAATGAGCCTACCAATGTTTGGAATATTAGTCTTGCATATGTTCATAATTATTTAGAAGATACTGTCATTCCTGTTTTGAAAAGTACCAATGGTCAAATGAAAATGAGTTTATGTTTGTGTGAGTGTGTGAGTGTATCTTGATGACTCCCCCAGTCCCCCTGCATCTCCAATATTAATGAGTCCAGTTGGGAAGCTGAACATATATTTCAATGATTTGCACTGAACTTTGTATGATGAATGTATGATATCCTGTAATAAATATAAGATATAAGCTACATTACTTTTTTGCTATACACATTGAGAATGTTCTAGGATACATGTTGTCACTATATGTCAATATAATATGTTTTTAACACAAACACAAAATAAACAGAAAATAGGTTTGCCATATGTTCACAATTGTTCCTGTCTTCTATGCAAAACAATTAAATTCAAATACCTTGTAATTTTTAACAAAGAGCCAACCATGATTGTTTTCCAGTCCATTTCAGACTTCCACTTAATATTATTATTAGTTGTGATATTGTATTTATGCAGAATATATTATATATTCATGCATACTCATGTTCAAATTATGGTAATAATGCACCAAAAGGTTACTTGCCAAAAAAAACAATTAAATAAAACAAAAACAATATAAGAAGCAGAAGTTTTCCAGCATTGAACTACACTTCCCATGAGACCGCTGAAGCCTTACTATTTTGTATTTCAAATCTAAAACTGTTTTGCTTCCTTTTTTATTTTATTTGTCGTCACTTCCATGTAGGGATACTCTAGTAATATGTATATGGATTTATTCTTATATCTTACACTGTCTGAGGGTGTTACAAACGGTACAACACAATTCAGAAATGTGCATCGAAATCGAAAGCATACGCTATCATTAGGGTGCACTTGTTTTGTATATGCCGACTGGGTGGGTGGATTTCTATGTGTTAACAGCCTGCCGACACTGGGTTACGTTATATAGTCCGTGGTGTATTTTCGTTTATATGTTGGGTAATGTTAGTGACATTTCAGTCATGGCAAAGTGGGTGTCAGTTACATTGAGAGCTTGCTGTGATCTATAAATAATCGGCAACAATCGGTTGGATATCTTGAGTTCTGTTCCTTACTGTACTTTACCGTATTCATGCGAGGACTGATTTGATGGATGTTCCTGCTAGCTAGATGGCTACAAGCATCTAAATTAGCTAGTCCGGGTTTTATAATAAACCGTGACATATTCTAAGGATTTCAGGTCAGTGTTAGTGGAAAATATGGCAAATCCCAATGCAATTACTTTCCCAAGCGAGTGGGAGGACGATGAGCGTATGAATTTCCTCTTCTCGGATTTTAAAGAAAATCGAGACGTCAACACAACTGACTGGGATAGCAAGATGGGTTTCTGGACTTCACTTGTTATAAAAAGTTGCCGAGATCGCTGTACAGTGTGTGTCAACCTACAGGATTTGAACGATGTTTTTAGGAGGAAAGGAATGTCGCCTTTGGGGTTGAATACTGTAATTCAGAGCATGGCCAGGTAATCATCAGTCAGTCTTAACAAGCCTTTGCACAGGCATGTGCAGTCAGCATTGTTATTTTTTAGTCATGTGTCTTTCATTAATCAGATCTGGGAAACTACAAAGAGAGTCAGACTTTGCTGCCAATGTAGACTCTGGCTGGCTGTCCTGGAGTGTTGGCCTATTATTGGTGAAGCCTTTGAAGTGGACCTTCTCCACTCTACTTGGAAGCACCCGGGTGCCTTTAGAAGAGTCTTTTGTTGTCATAGAACTAGTGAAGGTCTGTATAACAAGTTAATTTAAACAGAAAAATTAATGTTGCTTGGTCAATATAATCATATATGTTAATCATTATGTCTTCCAGGAGAAGGCAGCAGAAGTGCTTGAAGTATACCGGAGATGTACAATTGCCAGCCGCTCTCTCCTGTCCTTTCAGGACCTCAGTGCATTATCCTCCCATGTTTGTGCTGATGAGAGTACCCTCTGCATGGCCCTGCTGCAGCTACAGAGGGAGAAAAAAGTGACGGTTTCATTACATGAAGGCGAGAAGGTACATCTTTCAAATTTGCAAGGTCAACAGGTTGTTATAGAGTTACCATATAACAACAAAGCCAGTTTAAAAAAAATAAAAATAAAATATATATATGTATGTATGTATGTATGTGTATATATATGTGTGTGTATATATATATATATATATATATATATATATGTATATGTATGTATATATATGTATATGTATATGTATGCGGTGCTTAATTTTTGTTTCTTTGTTCACAGATTGTTAAGTTTGTCCAGCCTGGGCAGGACCGTGTAACCCCAATCAGTGATGTAGATGTGGGCATTTACCAGCTGCAACGCAGTGAAAAACTACTTGAAGAGCGTGTGGACACATTGGGCCTAGAGGCTGATAAGTATGGCGCCACAAATTAGTTTGTATATTAGGTTTATTACAGAATATTATAATGTATAATTTATCTTAAACTATTTGGTAAGACTAGAAGCAAGACAATACCTTTAGGCAGTTACTGGTGTTAATAAGGATCAGATGGTAAAGTCACTGTTTTGAGTAGAAGCATCTAAGACATGAAAGCCATTTGTTTTAAATGTTGCATTGGAATGATAGATGATATGGCTGAAACTGCTCTTTTACTGCTCTCCTCAAAATATCTACTACAACGATCAGTAATCTAAATGGCTTTGCACATGGCCATTCTTTCTGATACAGTAGGCTCGCCAGCTAAGATCCATCATTTTCAAACCATTATTTAGTTTTTGTCAATTCTGCTGCTATCACTTTGTGTTTTCTATATACACAGGTGCAGAGAGCAGGCAAGGCTGCTGCTTCGTGAAGGAAAGAAAACTCAGGTTTACCCCTTATGTCAACAGCAAAATAATATATTATTCTCATCAAAATACATCTATTATTCTGATGTTATACCAGTAAAACAATGGTCATAATGATTTTCATTCCATAGGCCTTACGGTGTCTGAGAGGCCGCAAAAGGGTAGAGAAAAGAGTGGACAACTTGTTTTCCCAGCTTGAGACTATTAGAGGAATTCTGGACAAAATAGCTCAGTCTCAGACTGATAAACTGGTGAGGGATAATACAAAGTGACCCTTTATCATCGTCACAGTCTACAAGTTTTGTGTGTCACTGCATCACATAATTTCCTCCTGTTCACCTATGTTGGATATGTCTAGGTTATACAAGCATATCAGGCTGGTGTGGCAGCTCTACGACTCTCTTTAAAAGATGTAACGGTGGATCGTGCTGAAAACCTTGTGGATCAAATTCAGGAGGTTGTTTTTTTTTTTTTTTTATACACACACACACACACACACACACATACACATACACATACACATACATACATACATACATACATACATACATACATACATACATACAGTCAGAATGTGCTCCTAAATGTAATGCCATTGCTTCTTATTTTCCTCTCAACCAGTTGTGTGATCTTCAAGATGATGTGAACCAGACCATAGCTGGTGTGTCAGGTACTGTATTTAATTGTTTTTTTTATTTTTTATTATATTGCCAGTACAATGTTGTCTACAACCCTTTTTACACATGTAACCTGGGACGCAATGGAAAAATGATTTGCCATTAGCACACATTTATGTATGATTACTGACATTATTATTATTATTATTATTATTATTATTATTATTATTATTATATATTTTTTTTTCTTTTCTACCAGATGAAAATACAGACGAATTAGAAGAAGAACTTAAGTCTTTGATGGAAGACTCTAACGTGGACCACATCTCAGGTCTACCTGATGTTCCATCAAACCCTCTGCTACCCAGGGAGCAAAGCCTCCTAGGTAATGATCTGTTGAGTTCTTTGCCCCCTGTACCTCAAAGTTTCAACTTTACCGATGAGGATTTGGAGGAGGAATTGAATCGTTTAACTCTTACAGATTCAGGTTTGCTGGCTGCTACTTCCTATTTTTCCTCAGTGGTATACCATTACATATGGTGTATATAATATAATTTTACATTGATCCATTTTTTTCTCTAGGTTTTCGCCAGAAGAAAATTACTTCACCAACTAAGAGGTTAGAGCCTGCACAATGATGACATAGATCTGGACCATAGACATGGAAGATCACATTCTGATCCAATTTGAGTGAAAGTCTTTTCAAGCATATACTCATCTTTATAGTTATTCCACCTCTGAGAATTAAATAATAATACGGCAGAAGGTACGTACTATTAGACATGCCTACACAGTCACCCCTGCTTTCATAGGAGTGTTAGAGACAGACAGACAAGAAGGATGTTTCCAACCCCCACATGCATGATATTGTAACTTTTTGACATCAATTATAGTATTTAAAATTAAAATAACAAATGTAATAATGCAATAATGTGTTTAACCTGTACGTGGCAGTTTCCACACATGGTTTAATTATTGTATTAACAGCTTAATGTTATACAGCTTTGTGAAGAATCAACCATCAATACTTCAGACCTCAATATATCAGTGTGTTCTGGGTTTAGTTGCTTTTAAAAAGTGCCAATGTTCTGGGATTGAAAGTTAACGTCTACTTTTTTTCCCCTCCAGAGTAAAAATGGTCTGAATTTAAATAAATAGCAAAGCAATGTTGTCTGTAAAATGCCCTTTTTGTCAGTTACACTTTTTTTGTAAAATTATAAATAAAACATTATTACTTTTTTTTTTCGTTTTCACAACACAGAGGGTTTCTTAAGATAAAGTACATGCGCTGACTTTTTTTAAATTTTAATATGGTTGTTATACCTGATTTAAATGCTTTTAAATTTTGAACAACTATATTTGTCATTTTTAAGTGATGTGTTAATGTCCATGTTGGACAGAATTCTCTTTTAAAATGAGTTTAAGTGGTTTTCTTAACTTCATAAATATCACTTAAATTCTCAAATTACGACAACAGACTGGCAATACTGACACGCCCACTGTACCAAATGCGTTATACAAAATAAAATGTATTTTAGTCAACGTTTATCGTTTCTTTATTTTATTTGTGTGTTTTATTCTTCATTTATCTAAGGACAACACTTCAAAGGGCTTGTACTGTAGGTTTGTGTTATTGAAAATCCGGAACACGCAGAGTTAGATGGAAACGCACCTTCGGTGCGACTTGCCACGTCACTTGGTGGAGACCTGCGACGGCTGTTGAAGTGAAGCTGGCTAGCGTTAGCTCGTGTCTATCTGGCTGCCTTCAAGTAACACTTACCTCAGATTTAGTCGAAGAGTATTTCGTTAATGGCAAGCTATGTGCTTTGGAGAAACTGATTTTAAATACCAGGTACATCTTAATGCATAGTTATATATATTTAAATATTAGCGGTTGTCATACAGTTATTTTCATGTGTACATTGCTGTAACAGTAGAACCCACTGTGCTGCAAGTACAGTAGCCTGCTGCAGTACTGGTAACGTACTGTAACGTAACACTTACTTTAAGTATGTAAAGTAGGCCTACTGGCCACTGGTGTTTGACCGTCGTTTTAATCTGGACGAACTATCCGGTGTAGCGTCTGCTAAATCAAAGCATGGTATTCATGATTATCGAAAAAATGCAAATATTACTGCACAGTACCACTTCCATGGCCCCTTGTTACATGCTGTGTTTGTAATGAGAATGGGTAATTAACAATGTATGTATTTCAGACTAAGGTACTGTAAGGTAGAAGTGAAAATAGGATGGAGCTCCAGGCCCAGCAAGCACCTTCACAGCCTACGGTTACTTGTATTATAATATTAACCAATTGAAGACAATCCACGTCATGGGGAGGTTGGTCATTCCATAGGTTAGAGTTTAGACTTCATGTATAATTCATCACCCGAAGACTTGCACTCATGCTTACTGTATCTTTCTACAGGATCAGCTTTTCGTGCCTTTTCCCTGCCTCCTGGCATTTCAGTCTGTCTTCCCAGGTTCTTCCTCGGCTCTTGATACCCTCTCTCAGGCAGCTGCTCCTCATTGGCTTTGTATTATTCCTGGTTGGACTGCTATACTTGTTGCTTGTCACTGGAAAGGGTCATGCTAGCTGGATTAGAAAGGAAAGCCATTTCCACAGGTGAATTAATAGCAGCAACTGGACACTTCTGAGTCTTGGGTTTCTAGTTTTATACATTACGTTAAGTAATCCTGTCATGCATTCTTTGATTATATGAAGGCACTTGGCAAGGGTTACAGATGTTGAGGCAACTGACACAAGCAACCCCAACCTAAACTATGGTCTAGTGGTGGACTGTGGCAGCAGTGGCTCCAGGGTGTTTGTGTACTGTTGGCCCCGCCACAATGGTAACCCTCACGAACTTCTGGACATCAGGCAAATGAGAGATCAACATCGCAAGCCAGTGGTCATGAAGATCAAACCTGGTAAGATGTGTGCCATGTAAATGGTAAATCTCTTTTGTGCAGTACTTAACCCTCGTAATGTACTCAGAAATCTCGCTTTTGGCCACACGGCGGCGCCATCTGATTGTGTATGATTTATGTG
>JAODUG010084179.1:0-12465 GCA_027564795.1 Aphredoderus sayanus
TACCAAAAGAATCCAGAATATGTGGTCACTGCACGACAGGTGAGGTAGAGACAGAGATGCACTTTCTCCTGAGGTGTAACAAATACACATGTAATTTAATACCAACTTTTAACACATTAGATGAAAAATCTAAATTAAAAATAATTCTTGGAGAGGGACCCACCACAAATATCTCTGCCAGATTTGTCCACATTTGTCATACCCTCAGAGACAACCCCCGACACCCTCTTCCCCCCCCCAAAAAAAATAAAAAAATAAACACAATTAAATAATATTTTGAGTAGGTGAGAGAGAGAGAATTAAAGAAAGAGAGAGAGAGAGAGAGAGATAAGTATGATAGATATGTCTTCTGTAACCTGCCTTATACACAGTACTCTTTATTTATTTATAATGTACTATTTTTTCCTATTTTGTTGTTGTTATCCATACTATTTTTGTTGTTCCTAATATCATCACCATATGTTATTATAGTGTTATTACTGTTAATAATGTGTACTATTGTCTTGTGTTTGTAATGTTTTTCTTGTTGAATGCTACATGCCCTCTAGCTTTGGCAATGCTGTTTGTAATAACTGTCATGCTAATAAAGCTTACTTGAATTGAATTGAATTGAATTGAGAGAGAGAGGGAGATAGAGAGAGAGAAAGAGGGGGAGGGAGAGGGAGAGAGGGAGACAGAGAGAGAGAGAGAAAGAGAGAGAGAGGGAGGGAGTGAGAAGGCAAGAGAGGGAAAGAGAGAAACAAAACGAGTGTGAGGCCTTCTTGCTATAATTTTGGGCACTCTTATCCGAAGCAACAGCGTAGATGGGTTTGGTATTTATTTATTTAATTTTTTTATTCATGTCTATTGGGTCGGTAGGGTAGTGGCTTTTAGCGCAGGAGAGGGCACACACACACACACACACACACACACACACAGATGTGTCCTCCAAGTGTTGTTGAATGTTCTCCTCAACACAGGCTAGCCGGATGGGTCCAGATTCAGGCTTGTATTCAGTTCCCTGTGTCCTTTTCGGCACAGCCTCTGTGGCGGCCGGAGAGTGACGCCGGCTGTTATCCCCTCTGGTAATTACCGCCATTAAAGCTAATCCTGGGCCAATTCAGGCCCCCTTTGTTTTGGGCTTTATCTCGTCAGTCCTGGAGAGTTTCTCTTTTCAGAGCAGTGCACAAAGACCTTTTTTTTTTTTTTTTTTTGAGTTGGTAATTATCTGTTACATCCCCTCTGCTGGGAGCAGGGCAAAAAACTCCAAAATGGATGAAAACAGAGGGACAGTAGTGAATATGTCGACTCTCTCTCTCTCTGTCTCTCTCTCTCTCTCTCTCTCTCTCTCTCTCTCGACACCCTTTTCAGACACCCTTCTACTTGGTGTCGCAGGACTGCCGCTCACCTGCTTACAACACAACAACAAACATAAAAAAGCACATTGTGAAATTCTGTGTGGGATGTTATTGAGAGTGAGATTGTGCGTAAATGTATCAATCTCCATGACAATACTGCGATAAATGTAATTATACTCAGTACTTATTAGCATGATAGTAACGCTGGCCCTCTAATTTTATGCTGTAATTTGCGGCTCTATTTTTACGAGGTGTTAACTGCTATTAATCACATTGATGATTCAGTAAATGTAGCGCAAAGATTTCCATTCAGTTCCATTTCCTCTGACCTATCTTAAAGCCGATCTGTCTCTTATCAAAGTAATAAGAGATTGTCATTACATAAAAGGGAACGAAGAATCAAATGGATGTTTTATCCGCTTCCTTTAATCAGACTCAACGTCATCATTTTCAATTTAGCAGATTTTGCTGTTGCTATTTTTATTTTATTTTAGCACTTGTCATTTTGTCCTTTGTCAGAACTGAAGGGGAACAGCACTGTTGGAGAATGCTCTCCTGAATAATATGTTGAACTTAGTTGTAAGTGGGCAACGTGTTGATTGATAGGCTGTTACGGTATTCAACAAGAGGGTTGTGATAGCATGTCTTGTGCATTCCTCTTAATGCCGCTAACAATATTCTCCCCATCATACTAGTTGCCTATCAAGCTATCACACACACACACACACACACACACACATACGCACACTACCTACAGTATATTCGGGAGGTGTGGCTGCCAGAACACATCTTTAATAAGCACCATCTGACTCCTAGAATCAACAACAGCCTTGGTGAGATAGGCAGCATGAATCCAAATGCCCTCGTTATAACCAGCAGCGATGTGTCATGGCTGGGTTTTCAGCTGCCCACTCACAGCTCGCCTTCCTTCCAGATGGCTCCACACTTCCTGGTTTCCCGACCCCGCTGTGCCGAGACCTCCTCTGATTGGCTCGCCCGCCTGCACCCCGTAACTGCTGGAGACGTGATTGACATCTAACTTCCCCAAACAGAGGCCCTGTTGCTGTTGACATTCCGTGGTTGAGTGGCATCCCCCATGGTGTTTTTGCTTCCCGCTGATGACGGCGGGCGTGACATCATTACTTTCTCTCCACCAAACAGCTGTTCCTGGTTCCCTGTGTCCACGGGATGCGCCCGTTTGATTGTACACGGAGAGTAAATGACATTAATTAGACAGTGCACGTGTAGCAGAAAATCAAAATGGTGCGGCACATTTCTCAACAGAGTAAAATCAAAGGGTTGATTTCAATTGCCTTTTCATTCTTAGAACACGGATGCAAGGATTATTTCATCCCAATACTGTTATTGTGCAATGTGTAACAAGAAAACATTCCCTTCCGCTGTTGTCAATAACTCCTTAATAATTAATAGCAGCATAATAATAATAAAACCCAAACAGCAAACAGACATGTAGATCTGTCCGTCATTAAGGAATGGCAGAATGCCACCTGTGCTGACAGCGTTGGATGACGAGCATGACTGACAGTAAGAGGGCAGATCATCGGAGGCTGCCCGCCATAGTACTCTATTCTCAGCCAGATGGCAGGCTTCAGGTGTGTGTGTGTGTGTGTTGGGAAGGGGGGGGGGCGATCCAGCATCTTTGGGAAGGAAGGAAAGCAGACATCAGCGCTCGGCCCGTCTCTGAGGACCAGCCTACACAGGTAGCTAATGGATACGCTGCCTCAAACACCCGCGGGCATCCTCGGGCAATGCACTGGCAGTGTGCCAGCAGGTATCAAGACTGTCATATTCCAGGCCACAGGCAGAGGCAGAAATAAGGGGACTGTTTAGTTTTTTATCTTTTTTTAGGGGGTGAGAGAGAGGGGTGGAGGGTTGGGGGCGTAGGGGGGGTCTGGGCAATGGATGTTGTCACGTTTCTAGAGGGGTAGAAAAATAAATGCGGGATATTTTCTTAGCCATTAGAAGCTCTTTGGGCAGACAGGAGACTCCAGCCATAAAAACATGTTTTATTCCAATTCACAGTTCCCGCCTGGAGCACTGGTGTCTGTTTTGCAAGCTAACCGAGGCGGTGCCATTGTGTCTAATTACAGAATATGAATATGTTTTTGACAAGGAGACACGGTTTAACGTTGTCGGGCACATCGTTGCTGACAGCCTGTGTTTGACCACGAGCTGTCTGAATTATCACAGTGGCACTTTTGTTCGTCTTTTAATTCTTTTTCCCCTTCACGCTGTGTAAAAATCTTTTGATTACTGGGGAAATGTTTCTTATTTTGTTGAGATTAGCCATCTGGCTGTGGGACACACAAGGAGGGGATCTTTGTGCTTGTTACTAGTGACTAGCTTTCACAGGCCTTCCTCGTGTCACTGCATCCCACTCACGTAGACAAAAATACCCCGCTAACTGGATGGTATATATGAGACACTCTCCACAGCAGGGATTCGTGTGTGTGTGTGTGTGTGTGTGTTTGTGTCTAAAAGACAGAGACAGCTCGTGTACGAGAGATAGAGCAACAAGACATTAGAAAACTGTCTTTTTCTCTTTCCTCATACTAAGACCATGTCAACGTTGTGTAAAGAGGAAGCGGGGAGGGGGTGGGATGAACTTACGTGCCGTGGAAACTTGGCTGATGGCTTTCCTAGATATGCAGAGTCCCCCCCCCACACACACACACACACGCAAGTGGCACACAAGGCACCTTTCCCTCAGGAAAGGATGTGTGAGAAGTGTGTGAATATTTGTCCGAAGACTGGGCGCAGAAAGCCGCGAGCAACAAGCACATGTGGGGAGGAAGCTGGGTGAAATATGTCAGACAAGTTGAACTTTGTCAGCTACGGCAGCTAACCTCCTCAGATGGGCTAATTGAAGCTGACGTTGCTTAAACGTCTGCGGCTTCCTATTTGGCCCAGCCTCTATTTGTCTTCGTACTCATGTTATAGCCATTAACGTGTGTCTTATTGTCCTGCTGAGCTGCTTAGAATCACACTGCTTTGCCAATGTCTCCAGAAATCCAGTAACACTATTATAATTAATTTAATGCGTGGAGAATATTTAGTTTTTACCGGAGTGTGACGCTTTTTTGGAAAGCGCGAAAGCGTGAAACCTACTCAAATATCGGTGGAAATAGCTAGGCCAATTTAAATACAGCTATCATTGGCAAGTTTACCGTTTTGAGTGTCGAACATTTTTATATTATATTTTTAAATATATTTAGCCACATGCTAATAAGGACTGTGACTTGTCAGATTGTTCTAGAAATATTCTTAACTTGTCACAAGTAATCAAAATATCACTTTACTATACACTACACAATTCAAATCTAAAGCCAGTAAATAGAAAATATGAAATACAATGAAGTGAAAAACTCTAAATTGTTTATTAATAAACAAAGCCGAAACTGGGTTCAATTAAAAAATAAAAAAGTGGCAACACACACAGTAGTCGCAGATTTCCTGTAGCAGAAGCTAAGAGGGGAAATGTTTTTTTTATTTCCTGAAAGGCAGCTGGCTTGTTCATTTACACACGCACACACACACACACACACACACACACACACACACACACACACACACACACACACACACACACACACACACACACTCCTTCAGTGCCTGCTAACAGTTAACAAGTCACCTCTTTGACATTTAAACAGGCTGCAGCTTCTTTTCAGATGCACTGTTGGACATGACAACACCCAGAGCAAGAGAAGCATTTAAGGGACTTTTGGGGCAACAGGAAGCTTCCACCAGCATTGAGAACCTAAACAACCAGCACAAGATGCTCGCTTGATGGAGTGAATTAGGGAGGACAATTGTCCCAATAAAATCCACGGAATGGTGAAACAATATGACATTATGTTACCTGGTGCTCAATGGGGCATAAACTGCCACACCATTTCAATGTTGTTTGTTTTGTTTCCAACTCAACTGAAATGGTAGCTACATGGCCAGTGAACAGGCTTTAATTCTGCTTTACAATTCCATTTGGCTGGCGTACCAATTTATCAAAACACATTTCCGAGATCTTACTGGTGCCATCAAAGAACCCTGGAGGAGCATTAGCATTGGGGAGTGATTTCACATGCATTGATAGTCCATTTACCCTGGCAAACATCAAAGACCGGATAAGCAATTTTGTTGAATACTATTCACTGTATCTTCAGGAGTTGTGTGATGAAACCAGCTAAATAAGACTTTCTCAATATCCCCTCTTTAGTTGACCTATATTATATGTGTATAGTCCTATTAAAATACAACACAATAAAACCTGGAAACAACTGTAAATTAAGGACAGTTAACAGCCCTGGTGAATGTGGGATAAATAAATACTCCTTTATAGACAGATTCGCATATTGTGATATATTCTGGCTACTGTAGCCTATCTAGTAAACCATAAAATGCTATGCCACAGACCTGGACACATATAAGTGACAGCATCAGTGGGCATCACAGTGACTCAGACATGCCGATATCTTCAGATATCTTCCTAGCATACTAATACTTGTGCTAGCTAGGTGCTAATCACTGCCGCCACATTCTCGGGGACTTCACTCTCCTGCGTCCAGGCTAGCCGATGCTGTTGACGAGTATCTGATTGCCCTGCTCTGAGCCCTCTTGTGTTGCCTCACCATTTGGTTCCCATTTAACCTGTCTCCCGGCCAATAAAAGGTCCAGTCAATTACAACCGACCGGGCACCTCATAGGCAGGAAATAGACCAATTACATCAAACCTGCAGAGCGACAGGATGTCAGTGGGGCCATCCAGCAAGGGGGTTAAAAAAAAGAAAAGAGAGCAAGGGAAAAAAATAGTAAAAAAACAAGAACAGAAATATGTAAAAGGGGAGGGAGGCAGACAGAGAGAGGCAGCAGTTTAGGGTTTCAATCTGCCAGCTAATCTTCAAACAGCAAGCTGGCAGTGTGCTGGTCACTGATAAAGGCCCCAGTCTGTCATCACGCGGACTCACCTCCAGTCACTCAGCCCTCCTGTCAGGGACGTCATCTGGAATCTGGGAAACAGCCAAGGGCAAGGAGAGACAGGCCGCAGAGAGGAGAAGGAGGGTGTGTGTGTGTGTGTGTGTGTGCGTGTGTGTGTGTATAGGGGGGAGGGATGTGTGTGCGTGTCGGTCCATCTGTCTGCGTGTTTTGGTGTGTGTGTCTGCTTGTCAGTGCATCTGTACACAAATGTGCCTGTTTATGTTTGCGCATGTCTACGCTGCACCCCCATGCTTTACCCAGTACACACACGCACGCGCACACGCACACACACACACACACACACACACACACACGTGTACGCACATAGCGGGGCTGGGGCCGGAGTCGTAAAATGAAACGTGATTGTGCGATCATGGCTATTTGTGCGAGGGGAGGCCATAAAGTCTGAAAAGAGGGCGTATTAGTGTTTTGTGGCCGTCTTTTATGGGAAGGTGTGCTCATGTCTGGGGATGGCGGTGCTGAAAGGTGAGAAGGGGAGGTATCAAAGAGCTGACTTTGTTGTTTAAAGCTGCTCTCCCCCCCCCCCCTGAGGAACCCTGCTGCTGAAAGACAGTGTTTACTGCCGCCTGATTGACAGGTTAAAGGCAGCCAGACGGCACTGGCGCACTAATTGCGGGCGACAATGAGACTCAACCGTCTTGATGCCTGTTGGAACTTAATTATTCAGGTTGACACAGCCGATTTGGAAAACGTAATATACTTGGAAAATGCCTCATTTTTAAATAGGCTCACAAGTGTTACTGCGGAGTGACTTCAAAGAATTTACAGTATTTTGTTTCACATAATTTACTTGTGGTAAAAAAATATTTGTATTATTATTTATTGCCAATCATATGACCCCTAGAAAAACATGTCATATAACTCACACACTTTGGAAAACACTGGTTACAAATGTAATTTGAATTCTACAGGCAAACTTTGTACTATCTGTGTGTTCCTGACAGAAAATCTGACAAAGTAAATAAACACTTAAGTATGCTATTTTAGCCAACTGGTGCGTCATTTGTCCAAAGATTAATAAGAGAGATCTTTTATGCCTATAATTTACTGTTACTAAAGTCATTGTAATAATAGTAGTAGTAGTTGTAATAGAATGTAAAACTATATTTACAATGGTTTCTATTTTTCCCCCTATATAGGCCTACTGTAAATGTGTACTTTTATTCTTGTACACTAAGTGTATAATAGTGTGTGTGTGTGTGTGTGTGTGTGTGTGTGTAGGTGTGTGAGCATGTGTGTGCGTGTGTGTGTGTGTACAGCATGTGTGAGTGCGTGAGAGAAGTGAAATTGTGTTGCATGTCATTTCCTGGTGACCTCCAACTGAAAACATCAACTGACTGTTGTTAATGTAAAAATGTGAGACCCGGCATGTAGGTTAAAACAATACACATACAAATCTTTTCAAGACTCAATGGCATTGAGTTATTCCATATCTTGTTGTTTTTATCTATTGTAGTATAAATACAATGCAGGCTACTAGTCCTGAAATGTATTGTACCCACCCACAGAAACAACAAATTACCTAGAAGTTCACATTTCAGAGACAAACAGCAGTGTGTTTTGTGTTTTGAGAGTGTTATTAAAAACACACTATCATAATGCTGTCAGTGAATTGCTTTATTTTCCCTTTTCCACACAGATATAACATAGATTATCCTGACCCCCCACACCCCACCGCCACCTCCTACTGCACACCCGTGTTCAGGTCGAGGCATTGGCATAACCAGCAAAAGCAAATCACCTTTCATTTCAATTTTCTGTGGCTGCCTGTCACTCAAAACCACAATTGGCTTTAGCGTCAGCACCGAGTCTGGGATTAAGATGTCCTCTTTTGTCCCTTCCCTACCCCGATAAGCCCCAGGAACATTTCCAGGCACTGCATCCAATAATATTTGGTGGAGGGATATGTACGCGGTGCTGCGGAGCGAGGTGAGTCAGTCAATCTTTCATTAGGCTCAGGGTGAACCGGGTCAGGCACCACTCCTTCACAGCCAAAGACAAGCAGCGCATCTGCTATGGGGCTGTTGGCAGGAATGATAATGCCTTCCTCTTATCCACTCCCTCCTCATTTCATCATGTCATCTCTATCTCCCCCTCATATCTCTTCCTTTCTTGACTAAGTTGTTTCAATAATGAATATATCTCTATATCTATCCAGTATATATTTTTTTTACTTTCATGGACTGTAATATGTTTACAATAATAAAGAACATAATATATACAGTATATCTACCTACATGACTACACAGTATCTATCTATCTAGACTACGATGTATTAATAAAGAACATCATATCTCTCGCTCTCTCTCCCTCTCAGGCTGTAGTGTGGGAGGTGATTATGTGTGATCTGCAGACTCAGACTTGACCTTTTCCATCTCATCCCTCAAACTGAAGCTAGCATTCATGGGCTGTGGGCTGCTTCCCTGATCATGTGACACTTCCTGCAACATTTGTGTTTCATATTCAAAGGCTGTGTCTGAAATCACACCCTCCTTGTCATTTCGTGCACTATTGGGTGTGTCAGCCATTTTGGAGTGCTGTCTCAATTCTTTCTGATCTGGTTTCTTATTCAGAATACTATATTACAACTCTTATTACAACATAAAATGTAATGAGTGCGATGCACCCTACTTCCTTGCAGTATACAACAATGCACTGTGGTTTTAATTTCCTCGTAATTTAGTATTAACATCTTACATGTTAATTTGGCATGTTGCGAATAAAACCCATAACCATTACGCTTTGGGATAACCTTCCTAACCAATAACCGGACCCGTCAGTGGCGATGTGTATGATCTGAATCCAGAATTCTCCACATTATGTTTAGGAATTGTCATTTCCTTAGTAGTCCCATGTACTGTATATTGATATAGAATTAATTATGTTATGAAATAGCAAGACTTCTTAGGAAAGGACACTGCCATCAACTTAATCTCGTTCCTTGGATTTGTGTGTCATTTTTCATGTGTTTGGGTGAGCAAATTCTAAATTAACTATGTTTGGTATTCCCATTTTAATGGAACTAAGTCTTAAGACTTATGCAACATACTGTAACACTGTCTGTTTCAATATTGTGGCATGACAGGAATGGATGAAGTCATTATTTTTGTGCAGCTTTGGCTTAAATCTAACACAATCCTGTTAAATGATTCTAAATTGAAATCCTAAAAGTACACATGGCTTTTATTTAATAACCACAACTGCCTTTTTTGTTTTTTGATTAATAGATGAGAACGCAGTTACATCGATAATGTAACATTGAATGGAAGATTTTGAAGTTTATGTTGCATGTCTAAAAACAAGAGAGCACATTTTTGATCAGTTTCAACTAGTCTGTCCACTTGAAACCATCTGAAGGAAAAGGAGACCAAATAGGCCGTCACCACGTGGAGAGGGTGGACATACAGCTCCCTCTCTCTCCCTCTCCCTCTCTCGCCCATGCCAGCTCTGCTGTCGCAGCAGTTGCTGTCAGTTTGAGCGGTGCCTGCCCCCAAATATAATAGGGTTTTCTTGCCTGTCTCCCTGGGGACTGACTGGCAGTGGAGAATTCAGCATGGCTCATTTGGAGCGGTGAGAGCACCAGCTCCATAAAAACCTCCCCCTGCGTGCGTCTGCATGCGGGGTGGTGTGGCATTCCGATGACGGTATTAAGCTCCACTGATAACAGTTTCACAGGGAGAAGACACAGCACTTAGCTTTGCAGTGCGGCGCGGTGTGTCTCTACGGCGACAACTGCGGTGTCGTGTCACTGCGCTTAGGGGTCGGGCAGCGCGCGGCCGAGAAGGGAAGGGGGGGGGTGGGATCGCGAGTAATGTAAATACATAGGACGTGTTTTATGACACACTGTGGATGGTGTATCGGTTTGTTATCCCTCAGGACACGTACTGCTTCATTAGTACGTATTATTTCATTAGTGAGTTAGTAGTCTCATTGATTTTTTATGTTTTCCGTAAATTAGAACAGTATAAATAAATAAATAAATAAATAAATGAATAAATAAATATATAAACACACACATGAAGTACACACAGGCACACAAATGCATTAACACGCAAACACATCCTTCACGCATTTACACACACTCGCACACACACACACACGCACACACACCCTGCTAACGAAGGCCTGAGCCAGTGTCTGTGGTATGAGGGCTTCTTGTTGCTAGACAGCTGCATGCCTTGGCCTCACAGCGGTGGACTGAGCTCCGAGGAGCTTGACAAAGAGGCTTAAAGTCCTCCCTAAGTCTCCAGCCCCTTAGGTCGTCTGCATACCCCGAGCATGGCTCTAGAAAGGGGCCTGAATACAAGTTTAGCAGCTATGGTTACACCCCAGCAGAAGCCCTGCCACCCCCTCCTCAACCGCCCCTCTGCTACTTGCATTACCATTTCTTTCCCTGGGCTGCTGCAGTCTTATAGCCCGGCAACAGGTCACAGCCCAACCCTGGTCACATACACACACACACTCACACATGCACACAAGCATGCACACAAACAGTGATGTATACTTTTCTGAGAGAGAGAGAGAGAGAGAGAGAGAGAGAGAGAGAGAGAGAGAGAGAGACTGTGTTGGGTTTATATGTGTCTGCTGCTATAGCATTAATGTACATGTGTGCATCCATTAGCTATGTCAACAGAACATGTATACAAATGGGATTTTACGTGTGTGTTATGCTCTGCATTCCACATAACACACAAACAAGCCCATGCTTTAAATAGCCCTGAGCGCACACACACACACACGCGCACACAGTAGAGACAGTAGCCCATCTCTCCAATCTTGTTCCTGTGTGCATGTGTGTGCGTGCGTGCGTGTATGCACACGCGCGAGCATGTGTGTATGTATGCGTGCTTGCATGTGCATGAGTGTGCATGTCTGTGTGTGTGTGTGTGTGTGTGTGTGTGCGTGTGTGTGTACCGCCAGTGCTTTGTTAGCGAGGAGCTGCATGCTGGGAGGTGTTTTCCTTGGCCAGCTACCTACTGTACTGGCAGGGCCTGTGACCCAGCCAGTGTGGAGAGGGTGCAGGCACTAGATTGGACATGGACAATAAATCACCACCCACATCCTCACTGTCTGGGGCGCGCCAACACAGGGAGGGTTGAGGGGCATACATTCAGGCACACACACACACACACATACAAACATGCATGCACCCACCCACATGCACTAAATGTACATACCCAAAACATTTGGTATGTAAAAAGGGGCACAGATGCAAAAGGCAACGAGAAACTACTGCCGAGTTTCAGTTAATGAGGTGTGTTTGTCTGTGTGTGTGTGTGTGTGTGTGTGTGTGTGTGTGTGTGCACGTGTGTACCTGTGTGTGTACGTCCTTTGTGAGTGTGTGTGCGTGCGTGGGAGGCAGTATTCAATGTCGGCAGCTGGAACTACTCAAATCTGCTGCTGCCTGGAGAGAGGGAGAGGGAGGGAGAGGGAGAGGGAGGGAGAGAGAGAGAGAGAGAGGGAGAGGGAGAGAGGGAGAGAGAGAGAGAGAGGGAGAGGGAGAGGCGGCGGGGGGTTAAATAGAGGTACCAGCACAGACTCCTTTACAGGGGCTGAGCTCTTGCAGAGAAAGAGAGAGAAGGAGAGAGAGCCCCTATAGAATGAAAGCAGGGTCATCTCAACAGCAGAGCAGCCCTTCACACACACACACACACACACACACACACACACACACACACACCAGGGCCAGTCTAAGTGCACAGCGGTGCTCCTCAGGAAGTGACTCTTGTTTAGACTTTCAACTATGTGCAAAGAATAATAGGGAGCGGGGACAATGTTGGTACAGGCATGCAACACCGTGCCGTGCTCCTTTCATGTGGGCACCGACTCCACTCTGTCCACTGGACAGATCTTCCCTTTGGTGCCTTTCTGTAGATAAAAGTGGATTAGGCATAACTGTGTTATGGTCAGTGCCGAGGCCACCTCCCGGCATTGCCAAAACACAACAGATCAAAGATCTGGTGGTTTTGTGAGACGCGCTGCAGGTACTTGCCCATTTCTCCCCCTCTGGAAGGTATTCGAGTTCACATCCTCTCTCTCCGTCTCTCTCTCTCTCTCTTTCTCTCTCTCTCTCTCTCCCTCTCTCTCTCTCTATCTCTCACTCGCGCGATCT
>JAODUG010084200.1:0-12463 GCA_027564795.1 Aphredoderus sayanus
ACACACACACACACACACCCACACACACACACACACACACACACACACACACACACACACACACACACACACACACATCTTCCTAAACAACCTGTACTGATGTTGGTTTTCATCCAGTTGCTGTTGACATGAGGCCAGGAATATGGCAGCTTCTTGTGTCTACTGAGGAAACTCACACAGGTGACACCTTGTCTGTCATGCTGGTTGTGGTACAGACACTGGCAGGCCCATGGGGGATGTAACGACCACATGACAGCACCTCCAGAGTGGCATCACGAAACTAGACATGCAAGAACACAACCATGGTGTCAATGAAAACACAGGCGTGAAGTCATTTCCACAGCTTTACACTTAAAACAAAACATTTCCCATACAGTATGTACCATCTATTCAGAAGACTAGGGGCAGAATAGTCTAGTGGTCTGCCCAGCTGGAAGGTAATGGTTTGAGCCCCGGAGTTGGCCTCTCCATAAGTATCCTTGAGCTCTTTTTAATACTTGTAATACATTGTATGTCACTTTGGATAAAAGCGCCTGCTAAATTATCTATTTTACAGTAATGCATTGAATGAGCCAGGGACCATTCTTGAGAAAATATTTTAGCCAATTACATATACAGATACAGCTACTGTACATATGGCATTATACTGTATATTGTAGATATTAGTTAGATATTTGTTTTATGTTATGCTGACTCTTTCTTATACAAGCTGCGGTACAGCATACTGTGTATGACAGGGGTCATGAGCCTAGAAGATCAAAAACTATTGTCTTGGTGCAGCTACATACCTGCTTATTGGCCAGGAAGTAGATAATAGGGTTGTAGATGGGACTAGTCTTGGCAAAGTACATTGGCATGGTGGCAAGCAGTGGGGGTATGACACACTCTGGACTGATCACCACCACGGCAGACAGGGCCGTATAGGGAAGCCAGCAGATGAAGAAGGCTATAATCATTGCAAGAACCATCCTGGTGGCACGCTCATTCTCCTCTAAGCTGGAACGGCCACTCTGTAGCTCCACATTCCTGTTCAGCTAGGATGAGAATGTTGACACCCATTACACGCTTGTTAGTGCAGTACAGAGTGCATGGCAGCATGGAAATAGACCGGGCTAAGTACAGGCAAGGACTGCAGTTATTTAAATCAGCCCTGTGATGTAATGGTGAACATTTTTTGGAAAGAATTAGGCCGTGTGGTTAACCTTTAAATTGTAAAATAATTAACTGAATTGTTATTCATGTTTTTATTAGCACTCCAAAGCCCCAGTGGTCATCAACATATTTATGAGACATGTCACTGTTATTTCCCGCGAGTGTACCGGGAGGAACAATAACAGAAAGTGCTCTTATCTGCTGATACATTCCTCAAACACACCTGGGGGATGTCTGCTGAATGTGAAAAGAAAGTGTCCCAAAACACAACTAGTAACTAGGATGGAACACGGGACAACAGCATGAGAAAATTGTTACAACTAGTAACTAGGATGGTGTTAGTTACAACTAGTAACTAGGATGGTGCCACCAATATGCTCAAGATATGTTTTTTAAATACCTACAGTACCTTACACATGGTAGACAGTACATTAGTGTAGCAGTAGATGATGACTACACATGGGACAATGAAGCAGAGCAGCGTGTAAACAATGAGGAAGCTGTAGTTACTCCAAGACCGCTGCTCCCAGTCCAGCGAGCAGGAGGTCTGGACCCCTTCAGGACCATAGGAACTCCAGCCAAATAAGGGTGGCACGGTCCAAAACAAGCAGAAGACCCAGACGAATAACAGCCCAGCAAGGCTTCTCCGCATGTTCAACTTGAATCCAGCCATTGGCTTACATACCACATTATATCTCTCATAGGCAAGCAGAGTCAGGGTGAATAGAGACACCAAACCTGCAAGAAATGCATGTGTGATAAATGTCAAGGAGAGCATGATGTATACGAATATGTATAAGAATACATATGTCTTAATGTTAAATGGTATGTTAGAATAATTGTACATGTCTACATGTAATAAGCAAATATGAGTAAACAGTAACATTACAAATAATAATAATATTGCCTAGATTATTGTAAAATACTCCTACTTACCAAAATAATTAACTGCAAATCCTTGAAAAATGCAAAATGGGTTGCCCAGGAAGAAAGAGCCATGGTAATTGGTGATGGTGACAATCAGAGAGCCGCAAGCAGCTATCATGAGGTCAGACACGGCAAGGCTGAGAATTATAACGCTCATAGGCTGAAGCATAGATGGATTCTTTGCCAAAACCACAATTACAAGACTGTTGTTGAAGACAGATACAACTGTATTGATGAACATGAGATAAGATAGAATACTGTAGCCCACACGTGGAAAGATTGTGGGCGCTACAGTGACGGCAGTCACAGAAGAGTCCATATGTGTGCTGCTGCTGTTCATGGTGCTTGAATGGACAATATCCTTTTCAGATCTGATCGCTTGTCTGCTATACTCCGCTAACCCAGGGACTTAGATGATCATCATTAGACCAGGCTATGCAGGATTGAATATATCTAAAAATACAGTCTGTTGCACCTGTCTGTTGGAGGAAGATGGTTCCAAATATCATACCAGATCACTTGTTAACATGATTTGAAAGTATAATTCCAACAAATCCCAAATCCTCCATATGGCAATTGCCTTTGCCAACTATTACACAAACATTTAATTCACAGCATCAATAAAACAGTAAAAGTTGCTGAACATCATTGATAAATATAAATGAAAATACATTCAAGCAGAAGTAAACAAATAAAGGAAACCAATGAGAGATACTGTATCACAGTACAGTATTTCCCAATGCTTCAACACTTCATTACAAAAATTAACCAGAGTGAACACATACATATTTTCTGGCAAATGAATGATCAAATCAATAGTAATTTATTGTTAAAGATGGAAGTGTTAAATGTATACACTGGATGAAATCTACTCAAAGAACCACAATTCACAAGCTATAAATGGTGTAGTGTTGAGGGATTACAGAAAATGTAAAGGCCTGCTGAAAGTCAAAATATTAGCCTTTAAAACCAAATTCTGTTGTTATTCTGCAGTATTAAGGTTACATTTTGAACGTTAACATTGTTTAAATATGAAATTCACGACTCCAATTAAACGTTCCAAAGGCTCTAAAGTATTATAAAGATACTGTACCACAAATTGACATATTAGTTGAGTTTCTCTTACTGTATGGTAACGTCAAGCTCAATGCAAAAACTGTAGTTCTAGATGTGATGGCTGTGCCTATTTTTATACACAAAATTCTACTTTCATATTGTCTAAAAACAATTAGAAAATATAGACAATACAACTTTTAAATATTTAATATTGATATAGATGCACAAGAAAAATGATTTCAAACATCACTGTAAAAAACCCCGCATAGGCTTCATATGTTATGCACAAAGGAGGGCTTACAAACAAACTGAAGCAACAATCAACATTTAAATAAACATTTGAGTGTGGATTAAAGTGTAGACAAACAACTGTGATATAAATTAAATGCCTGTGATTTTGAAGTGATAAGCACTACTGTAGTTATATTGTCCTTACACTAAAACAATACTGTATACTAAAATCATACTGCATTATGTGTTTCTTCATCAATCAGCAGCATGGAAAGCATTAACAACAGTAGCATTAGGGTATTTCAATGTTAAAGTCCCTAAATCTATGTTACTACAGTACATATTATATGTGCATGTAATGTAGCTAAAATGCTGCATACTCGGTACACAAACCCTAATAAGAAAATAACAGACAAATGGAGTACCCCAAGAAGGCAAGGACTGAATATATCAGTCCAAATAAGTAATCTCAAAATACTGTCTGTCCAGTGAAAGGCCATTATAACCCCACCAGTCTACTCAGAGTCTGCTGGGGTTCTGTGGGGCTGTGGGAGCACGGCCATAGCTCCGCTAGGCCTCTGCTCAGGCCAGAAGGGAGACTCGTGCTGCAGAGGGGTGCGTCGGGGGAAGAAGGTGTGCTCAAAGTCATAGTTGAGCAGGCAGCTGATGGACGCCATGTAGATGTCGGCGAAGCGCGACAGCCGTCGTGAGAAGTAAGTAGGGTTATGGTACGTCCGGAAGAGACTCCCAAACTGCGGGTTGAAGATGTCTTTAGTCTGTGATCTGGCAAAGCAAAACATGGAACACCATCATCATGAGACCAGGGTCAGCTATTTGAAGCACTACCAAAAAGAAATTGATATATATAGAAAGATATCGATAGGCACTTATTGTCAAAGGTAAATATAAAAAAGTGTAATACTGTACAGTGATGAGAAATACACTAGCAGTTCTTTGCATCACCATCATGAACAAAATAAATGTTTCTATTTTCTGCAACTAAAGTGTGGAAAAAATTCAAGCTCTGCAGTTTACAAAAGGTGCAGTTGCGGCTTGTGATCAGATGTTCAATTTATGTGACGCAGTACTAAAACCTTGTAAGACCCAATATCCAAACTATTTTTTTAAGACCAAATTTACATAGCCTATGGTTTTGATTGACTTGCCATGCACGTTTGTATATATACAGGTCTGTAATCCGGAAACTGTTATCTCGGTTACCTCATGCCTTCTCTTTCTTCAATCCATTCCCGGACGACAGCTTTTGCTGCTGGATCCCTGTGAATCTGTTATAGATTGGAAAAGAAAATCTGAGCAGAGAAGGCCCAACTACATATCCTAGCCTATAAGCTCTGCAAAATCTTCTGCAAGATATCTATTATTTACTTATTTTCTGTAACTGGGGAATACATCAACATTTCATTTCAATCACAAGTTTCTCATGCTGTTGTCCCGTGTTCTTTGCTCATTATGTGCTCATACATGCACATTGGCACCCAAGGCGCTCCTGACCTGCATGTGCTCGATGAGGCCTGTCAGTGCCTGCAACCAGGTCATCATGTGGACATACTCCTGAGTGTTCATGATCTTGATCTCCTTCCTCAGCTCGGGAATAATGGCTCCCGTCCTCCAGCCATGCTTTAGTGTCAGATCCTGCCGGGAGGAAAGGACAATACTTTGTTTACGTACCGCCACTCATCTCCCATATTGTGTTATAGCTTGGCCTGTGGTTTATGCTAGTGCAATGTCAACATGTGCTTATCAGTATCGCAATTTGTGTCAATGATATCTGACAGTTGCTTACAGCTAGGTCACTGTAAATGTGGTCTCCAAAGTAGAGCACTTTAGACCCTGTCCACCCAGTAAGTTTCAGAAACTCATACAGGTTTCCCTGAAATAACCAAACACATACAGGTTACAAAAGAAACAATTGTATTTACAACAACAGCAATGTCTGGAGTTTTTAAAATGGTCCAACACCTGTTTGTATATCTGTCCTTTTTCCAAACAGTGAATCCTGTCCCAAAGCAACACCCCCTTATCATTCACTCGTCTGAAAGGTCTGGATGGAAAAACGCATAGGTAAAGCCACTCCAATTGTTGCTCCTACACAAATACACACAGCTACATCAAAACAAACTCAAATCCACAAACAACCAACCAAACCTACTTTCTCCTGTCATTGAAAAACCCAGGTTTGTCAGCCTGTACAATAACGACATCAAACAGGTCTCTCCAGTCCTTCCCAACAATGTAGTTCATTCCTCGGTCCCTAAGAAAGCAATAATTCAGCAAATTATCTTCAAAACTATCAGAAACATGCTGCTAATTCACCATGATGAGGTAACAACTTTCTCAGCAGTAAAGCAATGTATCTTGCAACGTACTGGTGGAGAACGGTTCATCAGTCTTTCCCATGTTACTAACATGTTTTGCTACTTTGGATGAAAGTATTGTTTAAACCAATTGCCAGTTTGTTGCCAGCATGCAAATAAAAATGTAACCAAGAACGTGCGCTTTTCCTTTTTTGATTTCTGGGAAGCTTTTGGCAGGAAACGCATACAGACGGCTTTTGTGCTGTCGAGTCTGGCTTCAAATAGTCTGACTGGGTTTCAGAAATTTTGCAAAATGCAAGCATACAAATCTAGCCACTCATACCACGTGTGACACAGATTGGGGAACCAATGACAGACTGTTAAATAACAACAATTTAAATACATTCTGTCTTAAACCTCCCGCTGTCCTAAGGCATTTCAGAAGACTACCAGCAGAGGGAGCCAACTGCGGAATGTCATACTGTGTGTCTGTGTTGTGGTTGGCGCCCGCTACTGGCGATTGCACCGGGTCATGTTGACCCATAGGACAGCGGGAGGGTTAAACGATTTACCTGGAGCCCAGCCCAGGCACTCAATTTTCCCACATGAAGACCTATGGTAAACTTACACAAAATCAAATGGGCTGTTGGTGATGAGGAACATCTTTTTCCCATGCTCAGACAGCTTTTTCAGAACAGCTTGACTTTGTTCACCATAGCAAATATACTTGTCTACAGAAAGAGATACATTGAAAGAACAAAATGGTGAGAGATGGTGAAAGACAGGTGGAGGGAGAGAGAGGATATACATTTACCAAGCTTCCATGTGTTACTTTTAGGCCATACATGTACAGAAGCTATGTCTTCAAGACTGGCCATTTTTCATGCTAGTTCATTTATGTCTACAAATGCTCTAGTTTAAATCAGTTGCTGTGGTTTAGAACTCAGAGTGCATGCCCAGTCCCCACTGAAGGGATCCTTTGATGGGCACTCCTCTGTACTCCCCTTGCCTCCAAGTCATGCACCGTTCTCTACCTCTACAGCCGTATTCCATTTTGTGTACAGTTGTAAATTTAAGCATTAAGGCTGGGGCTTACAGTACATATCTGCTCCTGTGCGTACTATACCACAACCAAGGAGTGTCTTTCAAGGAGTTGTAAGAATATTCTGTACAATTCTGTTGTTATTACCTATATCTGCTTCCACAGCTCGGTACATGATGCCTTTGACATGAACATCTCCTATGGCCTCCTGTGAGGAAAGAGAAAATAAAAGTCAGTAGAGAAATGTTGTTGAGCAACATTAGCTTTCAGCAGCAAAGCTCTGAATTGTTTGCGAACTTAAAAAGTGAAAACTGTTTGTGTGACTGGAATGCATTTCTGAATACTAATACTAATAAAACAAGAATTAAGAAATTCCTTGGGTGTGAAGACTTAGAGAGAGCGTGAAAGAGAGAGAAAAACTGGTTTCCAGCAAACTACGGTACTGTCTATTGTAGGGCTGTATGTCATAAGTGAACAATTGTTCTGTGAAAGGGTTTCTAATTTTCAGCTTGAATTAATGGGAAGCTTATTAAATTAGGAGACTGTCCGATATAAGAAGCACGAAACTGTTACAAATGTTGCCCATTAATCACTCATTAGTGAATCAGTGCTGACTGAAAGAGAATAGAATTGAGTGTCCTTGAAAAAGTGTAGACTGCATGGAGATATGAGGTGCACTGAATGAACATTGGGCGGATGGGGGATTTTAATGACAGCGATCTGTCAGAAGTGCTTCAGTGTCATCCAGAGAGGACAGGACCTGCCTGACAGGCTGCCCTCAGAGGGAGAACGAAGTGCTGTCTCACTGCACCTCTTCCTCTGAAGTAGCAGAACCACCAGAGAACACACGCAGATGGTGGGAGGAGAACGTGCTCGCAGTGCTAAAATTAGGTGCCAGCATTCGTGGCTAAAATTAAACGCTGCTCCTCTTGTAAACGGCATCAAAATAGCAACAGAACACTAGCACCCTGCTTCAATGTTAGATCGATGCAGATTTACACCTGGGAGCTGTACAATACAATCACATTCTTCTACCACTGCCAGTAGGTACATGGACATTTACGGCATTTGGCAGACGCTGTTATCCAAAGCGACTTGCATGTAGTACATTTTTGTCAGTAGTTGGACATTCACAAACCGATGGCGGTGCAAACCATGCAAGGAGCACCTAACCACTGGGAGCAATTGGGGTTAGACATCTTGCCCAAGGATGCTTGCAGGCAGTCCAGCAACTCCAGGGCTCGAACCCTCAACCTTCACAGTTGGGAGTCAAACACCCAGACCACTAGACCAACCTACGCCCCATTGAATACAATATATTGTACAGGGTTTACATGATTCCACTAACATTGTCTAATAAGCAGTCGATTTTTGTTGATAGATATTATACTCCCAGATGAAAAAAAACAGAACCAAAACATTTGTTCCATTAAAAACTCAATAATAATAATAATAATAATAATAATAATAATAATAATAATATTTGTAATGCACTTTTTTTTTATATATTCTTGTTGTAGGTAATACTATTATTATTACTACTACTACTACTACTACTACTACTACTACTACTACTGCTACTACTACTGTACTACTACAGTAAAAGGTGTAATTATTACACTTGAGTGTCATATTATTGTTATACAGTATGTGTAAATAAAATAATGATCACCTTGACATCTTTGTACAGATGGACAGGCTCATAATCAATGTTGTTCCGCATGAAGAAGTCATTGACACAGGAAAGAAGGTTCATTTCAGGGAGGGAGAATATGTCCATGTATTGTTTCATTTTGTGGCCGTGGGAACTCTACAGTACAAGTTCAGAGAAGAATAAACAACATTTATGTGATGGATATAATCTTGCAGCCCACACATTGTTCCATGTCTGTTTATTGTGCAGTACAAGTGGAGTGCATATGGTATTTACCTTGCCATAGAAGTCACTCATCATCTCCAGAGGAACATGGCAACCCTCATACATAGCAATAACTTCCTCTTCAGGTACTGGGTTGAGACCCCTATATGAGAGAAAATGGTTCAACAAATAATCACATCTTTTGTCAATGAATAATGAATTATCAATTATTCACAAATTGCCTGCCAACCCACCCAAATGTGTAATTAGTAATGCAATAAACAGAATCGTGACTGAACCCACAACATTCTGTAACTCCTCCAATTTGTGTCTGGAATTACCCGTGTGGTTAAATCCTGCTTCCCAAAAGACACAATTGTTTTGGTTTATAACATGCCCCTCCTAGAGCTGAGTGCTTCAAACTCCTAGACTTCCACCCTTCTCTACCGTTCCCCTTAAATGCTCAGAATATACACAAAAATATAACTGTGAATATTACTGGGAGTGCTAAAGTTGGATTTATTTAATAGTCATTTGAAATCACAAACCTGTATACAGTTCCCAACTGAATATAGTGAAAAGCATCAATCTTCATCAGCAGTGTCTAGAACAATCCACATTACAGTCATTATTAATTGAGTATAATGATTGTTTTGTGGAAAACAATCATCCAACAGTGGCCTACAGTGTACGTAAAACACTATCAAGATGTTTCTTTCCCCATTCAGACCAAATAAAAAAAATAGAAACTCTAAAGCAATTATTACCTTTTGAACATCATAGTGCAATCCCCTCACAGCAAAATGTGGAATATACTCATATTCTCGCAATCCCTCTGGGTACTAAAGACAAAGAATATTAGATTTAAGCTTGAGCTTGAGATGCATGGCACAATTGATACCAAATGCTAAGATTTTATAAAACTGAGGCTGCAACATTAGCGTAATATCAATGGCTATGTTTACATGCACACTAGTATTCCACTATAATTCCGACCATGACAATATTCTGAATTTGATACTGTAGGTGAAGTGTAAATGGAATATTCCGAATTAGGAATTTTTCCTAATTTAGCATTTTACGATTAAGAAACCTGGGATATGTCGATATAATTGAGGTTTAAGGATCATGTATTCAGCAGATTCGGAATATGAGTCTCAAGTGATGTTTTTACTGCATTTTATTGCCTTGCCAGTTTATGGTAAGATATATGCAAATTATAATAATATCATGTTTTGTTGCAAATAAGCAAAATAGCACAAGTGGCTCCAGCTGTTCCATTTTACCATATTTTAAGTAGGGAAATATAAAGGGCGTAACTTTAAAACAAATAAATCTTAATATATACAACTGCATTTAAACGGACATGTTAGTGGAATATTCCTTTAGACAGATTAAAATGAAACTAAATTAAACGTCTTAGAAAGAATAATGTCATTTTCAGAATAAGGGCAAAAACTGTAATATTGCGTGCATTAAAAGGTAGCCAATGAGATTATCTTTAATTAATCTAAGCAACTGATATGCAATAACAAATACTAACGTTCTAATAGTAACAATACAGCTACTGTATATTGGCCACACTTTAATTTCTTCAACAAGTGGCATGTTCACATTTACTAGACTAGCAATTAAGCTGTTCTACAAGTAAGGTATAAACTATATATATAAAAAATACAACAAAATATAGCCAATCATTATCTTACAAGAAAGCAAATACAAACCACTGAATGCATGCACACACGCACACTCACACGCGCACATGCACACACACACACACACACGCACGCACCCTGTGCTCTGTGATGAGGATGTCCCGTGCTATATTGAAGATCAGGGTATGGAGATGGCTGGAGTAGAACGCCAGCGTGTAGTCATAGTCAAACCCATAGATCTCAATGTCGCCCAGGTTCATCTCGTTGTTGGCAAAGATGGTGTTCGGGTTGACAGAGTTGCTGGATATGGCTGGGATCAACTCTGACAAGTGGAAGATGTTACAGTAAACACAAACTCTTATGATGCTCTAGGGCCTAGAGCATCATAAGAATCAACAGAACACATCGGTAGCCCTGTCGGTTTGTTGCCCGAGAGTCTTGGGCAACAAACCGACAGGGCTACTGTTGCACAAGCAGCAGAACATTTTAGTGATGTTATGGGAGGAATGCATCAGTGCATCTCGCCCTGCTGTGTATGTGTAGCAGCAGAAGGGTCAGGGCAAATGTTAACCCATTATGACCACCTAGGTGTACATTTATGTTTGGCTTATAGGTGTATGACCCTAGTTTTGCTTTCAATTATGTCACTGACTGTAGTCTGTCACACTGAAATTTAATATTACTCCCTGTCAACATACATATGAGAAATAATCCCACATGGAGCTAGCATGAGAAGATGCATATTGAGTAGGTTGGCAAAAATGAAGTTTTACGTGATCAAATAATACCTTTTATAGGAACAAATATGTTAGCAAGACATGTGCTATCATGTTTTATAAGTGAAATAATGACAATGCTTACTGCAACGTTGTGTCACACTGGTATGTTCATACCTTCCGTTTGTTTTTTTGTGTCATTGTAAACAGACCGCAGCCAGTTCGCCGTATCCTTGCGTCTTGAAGAGCTGGTAAACATTGCTGCCGAGGGTTGCTGTGGCTGTGCCAATACTTGTCCAGCACCACCGGACGTTATAACACAATTCTGTTTCCATACCCGAAACCCGAATAGTCGATGACTAACAGTATGTAGCTTATTACATAAAACAATTAGCTTATACATTGAGTCCTTATTCTTTACTAGAGTCGAGAAGGACAGTGACAAGGGCGTCATGACTCTCTGGTGTGAAAGCCTGGTGTACGGCAGGTCGCTTGTGGTGGGCTTCAGAATACATGAGAGCCGCAAGATCTGTAAATAAAACAAACCGTGCTTGTGTCGTCGCGTTGACGTCACTTCCTAGTTCGCCACGATTTGACCAGCAACCAGCCAATGACACGTTGTGTCTGGACGCCAAACGTCACAATTTTCTCTTTCATTTCATTGACTGATTGTCAGCACCATGTAACTATAATAAGGTCATCCAGCTGGTGGCTGCTATTTACAAAAGGAATGTATTTCTTTGTGGTGACGCGATTTAACAAGGGTTACTTAGGCCTATGGCTTTTGTGGACATTATGTATGCTGTATTGTTCAAATGATACATAAGCATTTAAGTTATACTGTACTTTTTGTCATTTTAAAACGGAACAATAGAAAAGCAGATGAAAACGGGACAGTGTTAACATACAAGTAAGATAAACGAAAATATAAGTAAGTTAGACTTTAAACATTGTAGCAATGCTCTCTACATGAGTTGAAAGATAACAGTACAACAATTATTTGATTCATATTGGGTTTGTTTGTGGGTTATTCACATTGTAATGCAAGTTAAAAATGAAGCTGATAAAGGTGCATCTGATTAAAGTTGTTCTAATACATTTTCATGTGAATAAATAAAAAGGTTGATTAAAGTTAATATGTAATAAATATTCAAATTGGAATTTTTCCTATATTTGATTAAGTCAAAGATTGCTTTATTACATTGCTGTTGGTTTAATGAATTATGAGCTTGAATGAAAGGAGAAATGGATTGATCTAGACGACTAGAGGTTATACAATTTATTTGAAAAATTATTTATTTGATAAATTAGTTACAAGTAGAATTACAATTCCCTTGTCCTTCTGGCAAAACTGACACAATGCACTACCTCTTTTTGACAGATAGATGGTGCCCATTCAAATTCTACAGCGTATACAGACTTAACCCTCGTACTCGCCATCTGATTGTGTATGATTTGTGTGTTTTTCAATTGTCATTGCTGAGTGTATTTATTTCTTTATTAATTATTTC
>JAODUG010084211.1:0-22126 GCA_027564795.1 Aphredoderus sayanus
GACATTTGGTTTCACCAGTAGTGCCATTTGACAAAGGAAAATAGTTTTACTTGACATTTCAGTAACACAAAAAACATTAAGATTGATAAAGCCTATGTGTATGATACATTTTCAACATTCATTTATCTTAAAGATTCAAAAAGAGTTTAGACCTAGGGTTTTAAAAATATCTGCAAGATTTTGAAAATTAAAGTGAAATGAATAGTGAAATTAAAGGTGCAGTAGCAACATCATTATCTTTCATATGTTGTCCAATTGGATGGAGGGAATTTTATCTCTTTAATCCTCTGGTAACATGGAATTTCAAATATTTGTACCTAATGGAATGGAAATGTGGCCAGGCAGGCTAGTCTCATAGTAGTTTTCTGTTTGCAGAGGCAAATACAGTAACCACAAAATAAGGAAGTTAACACAGCCATTGTTTTCCCTATAGGGTTTGAGAATTAATATATAGTAGGTCAAATTAGTTTAGGTAAATAATTATTTCTTTAAGAACAAGGAGTATTAAATTAATCTCTCTCTCTCTCTCTTTCTTGCTCTCCTTTCTCTCGTCCTCACTCTCTTTTAAACTGGGTCAGAGTCTCTTGAATGTTGTAGTATTTGGTGACTACAATGTTTGTATACAGAAGTGTGGGAATGCACTGGCCCTTCCATTAGTATACAGTAGTAAGCAAGATAGCACACTTCATTCAAGACATAATGACAGTGTCCCACTGCTGTCATTTTAGTAAATATTTTATTTTAACAGTAAAAATTGTCTAAATATTGTAGGCTGAAATGGGTAACTGCATTATGACTAGTGGATCTGGATACCACTGGCTCTTTGACACATTTGGTTTGGCTTTTGGTTGTACAGTGGAAATCAGGGCCGTATCATGTGCTTTACAAGGCTGTAATGTGCATTTACATCATACTGAAATGCAAAATACATTTAAAGATTAGAGGCACAATCAACAATGGAGCTCAAACGGAATTGATTTCTGAATTCAGTTGTTAGGCTACAAGTTGAATTACACTTATAATTGAACTCTAATAAACATACAGTAAGTGCTCCAAACCCATAGGGTAACATCTAGGAAGGTATGGAACACACGTGCCATGGGTTTCTCAATTGGTCTTCCTGAGTATGTTGTCACTATTTATAATACATTATGTCAGCTGTGTGTGTGTGTGTGTGTGTGTGTTGATGTATGTGGCTGTCGTCTCTTCTCAGAGATTTTTCCAGTAAAGGAGATCGGGACCTAGCTTACGTGCTTAACACTTTTCCATGCCATGCGTGGAAAACATTTTCCTTTTCTTCTTCTATTGTCAAATCTCTGCCATATTTTTCTCTCTGCCGGACTGGATTCGCCACAGCTAGGTTATCTAACTTCTATTTTTAGATGAGTGGAAAAAGTTGGTGTCCTCCACTCACCTTGGTGCTGAGCTGCAGTGGGGGAGTCAGTGTGAGGGCCCAGCACTGGCCATGCTAGCCGGAGATTTGGATCAGCAATGCCCTCTTCCGCTGCTCTCGTTCTCCGAACCGTCTACGGGCAGGTCTTTTCCTGGTTGCCAAGGCAACCGAGGAGAACAGCCACCCCGGGCTGGAGACGGGGAAGCCTTGATCTGCCTTTGGTCTGGGGGAGGAGCCGGCGCTGTCCCCTGCTCTCCAACCTCGACAGCACTGGGGCTCCTTGCTCCCCCTGCTGGCCGCCCTGCAGCACTTACTCGCCCTGCTCCAGCCGCAGCACAGCCGGCAAGATGTCTTCCTCCTCCTCTACTTCCTCCTCTTCCTTCTCCTCTTCCTCTTCCAGCAAAGAGGGCCAAGGGAAGCCTGAACCCACAACTACTTTATGCAAAAGAGGGAGTCTGCAGTGCACCACCAGCCCGGGTGAGTGGAAGGATAGGACAGAACCAGTGAGCAAGGGCAGGTGGTAGGGGGATGTTTTAGCCTGTAGTCGCACAGCAATGAACTAATGGGGAACCCTCGCTTTAAAAGTGGAGCTGTCCCACTTTGTTGCTTGGCCTTCTGGTGTTTTGACTTGTACATTCACTTTTAAATCAAACCATAATATTTAGCTTGAATTGCGCGGACACAGCATTAAAGCATACTGTATGTCTGGCTTAGCTGATACTGAGATAAGGCCATTCTGTTATGGAAGTTACTAACATCACTGTAGCATCTCTGTGAAGACAGCATGACCAGTTGTGGATGTTAATGAGTGTTTTATAGGAGAGAGCTGTGCAAGTCTTGTGCAAGTGTGGTGAACTTGGCATACTATGCAGTATTACTGTTTTTCCATTCATTTGGTCCTTATTCTAAAAATAAAATAGGCTGACATGCTTATAGCCTAACAAAGGCTTAGTTTGCACATATTGGCCTCAAAAAATGTCCCAGTTCGTTCTTTGTAGTAGGTTTACATTAGTCCCACTGGGTGGGACACTGTCTTAGGGGCCTCTCTTTATCTCATGGAGTGAGTCTGGACACAGGCAGTAGAATGTATTTATCTTGTTACATGATTATGACCTCCCAACGATGTTGGTAAAGCCAGGGAACTAGACAAGCCAATCATGTAGGGAGAGAAAAAAAGTGTTGTTCACCTGGCTTCGTTTTTCTCAGATAACTCTGCATATGACCCTCATCTACTGTTCTCATAAATTATTGAATCAATAAATGAAATCTGTTAATCGATATGGACTGTGTAGAGTCTCACTGAATCAATTGTGACTTTGCGTGTGTGTGACCTCACCAGGGGTATCGGATGTCAGCTTTTAAAACGATCACCCGTATTAGTAAATAATACTCCCCTAACGACAATGGTGGGAGGAGTGGTCACACGCACATTGTGATACAGAAGCTTGCTGTACCATTCATAACACAGTATCCCTAAACTTACCATTGCGTGGGTTTTGCACAGAATTAGTCAGTTAAAGGTGGAGTCAGTGGTTGTAAGAATACATTTGGTCAAATTCAGCTAATATCTACTCATGGTCCACTAGCTTCTAATTCTTTGTGCTTCTGATGGAGCACCCTATGGCATTGAAGCAGCATTTTTGTTTTGATCAAATTAACATGTCTACAATCTTTTTCCAGAATGACTGAAACCACCTTTAACTAATATGTAATTTATTCAACTTATTTATTAAATATCCTTTTCTAGTCCCTCTGTTTCATAACAGCACAAATGGTAGATGTTTGTAGAGATGCAGGCAGCATGTGCTCACATTGACACACATGCACGCAAACACAGCCTGTATTGAAGTGACCTGGCTCTGCTGCAGTAATAAATAACTTAGAGGCTTTTCCTCCAGTGTGGTCATTTAAGTCCTGTCAAAGCTGCATGGCTGAACCCTGCAGTCTGCCACAGGACTCCCAAACAGGCAATATTTTTGTGTATTTGTTTCCTCTGTGTATTTGTTTCCTCTGTCAAGTACTGAATGATGAAGATTTAGTACTTGCTAATGTAATGGAATTTAATCTGAAGCATATGGTGTGTAGTATGCACAGTGCACACACTGCACTCTAAGTGCAAGATGGTGGGGAAGCCCTTTCTAGAAAATGTACACTTCTTCAATTATAGCAGCTCCACAACATATCCGTGCCAGTTCATTAAAAGTTTGTAACACAAGTGTGTAGAGGGGAAAGGTAGAGAATGGTGTGAAGTTCTGTGAACCTATTAGCTTTGTAGGAGGAGAAGTAGGGAGGAATGCAAGCCAAGTCTTGAAGGGATGTTTTTAAACCAAAATGTTTTTGGTAATGCTAGTGTCAATGAAATTCTATGTACAAATTAAGTAATGACTATGCATTTTATATTAATTAGACTACTCCGTGTTATTGACAATCATACTGTGTTTTCAACCTTTTGTGATGGTGAAGTGATGTAGTATATTATCTGGGAAATGCCGGTGCAGATCCACCTGAGGGGCTTTATGGAAATTGAAGACATAACACTGACTCTGTCCTGGTATTATACTGTACTTGTTTATACATGTACAGGAATACCCTGCCTGAAACTGGTGTTTTTAAAATACCCAAGAATTTGCATAGTGTGTAGTGTGTAATCTACCACTAAGTAGACTGTGTCTCCACGAAGCCACACAAAAGCTGCAGCCATCACCAGCAGAAAGCAGATGGCACACAGAGCCAGATTAATAGCTTGTTTGCCAACCTATGGACTCTGACCTGCTTTGAGGGCATAGCCCTCCACTCTATCTCTGTGAGGCTGGGAGACACTGGGGGCCCTTTCCATCAGCTTATAGCACTGCGGTGTAACCACAGTGTAATGCACTCCTGACTCTTGCTTCATTACTGTACTGTATGGAGATACAATGACTGAATGGCTGGTTCATTATACTTTAGTTGACAGTTTGCCTGTCCAGAATCCAGATCACTTGTCACATGTGTTGCTGAGGCTACAGTAAATGCAACCCATAATGTAAGTTATTAACCTATTCACAATATTTACATTTTTATTTATATTTGTGTATTATTTGTAGGCTTGTGATTTTTTTTATTTAATATGCCTAGGCCTTTGCCTTTCTTATTTCCCTCTGGACAAAATCAGTATTCACCCTTTGAATTAGGTGCAGGATAATAATAATAATGTGACACCACTGGAGCCCGTATGGGTTCGAAGAGGTTTGTCCAAATACTTTTGGCTGCAAGATGGCTTCACATACCATTTGGTCATCCTGTGTTAAATGTGGAAAAATGTGGTGTATTTTTGTTTTTCCCTATTTTCAGAACAGCACAAACTTTGTAAATCTTGTTTCACACTAGGGCTAGGGGGAGTCTTATTCAAGGTAGTATTTTCTAGTTATTGTCGAGCGGTTCTCCAATCAAGCCTAACTATTGTAGGAACCAGCTTGCTGTGTGTGTTAACATTTCTCTCATTATGAATAACTAAATAACAGCTCATATAACAAAAGCAAAAGGTATTTTGGCTAACCAGGAAGCAGACCTTTAACTCTGGCAGGTGGGTGCTGCTTGGTGTAACCAGATATCTAGAGCCTGTCATTGCCTCTTTATAATCAAGCTCTTGCATATAAACTAGGCCTAGCAGCAGCTACACTCACACATGTCCCGGTCACTGGGAAAGCTCTGCCCAGCTGGCGAAGTTGCTGGCTGGCAGATAGTGCTCATGCATGTTTATGATAGGTCATATTTCATTGTCAAGGTACAGTTAAGCAAGCTGATTGGCTCTGTTATGACCCTGACCAAAGCTACGTAATGATAACCTATTTTCTTTTAATCCCATTCATGTGATGGCTGTTTGTTGGTGTTTTTGAGCTGGTTGTGTTTGTATTTTTTGTAGACCCATAACATATGGAGGTTTTGATATTGTTCATGATTCATTGTGTGATGAGAAATTATAGCGTGTCAGATAATGCTTCTGTAAAACGATCTCATTAGGTTGTGTCCTTAAACCACATAATAATAAATAATTCCATTAAAAATAATTAATAAAAAAGCAGTTTTTCCTCTGAAACAGCTGTTCCTACTGTACATATGTTGGTGTAGTTTACAGTAGAGTAAATGCTAATCCTGTTCTGTTTACTCCACAGAAATGTGAGGTTCAACAGTAGTTAAATGCCAGAAATATACTGGTTTTGAAGTTTTGTATCAAATTTGACTATATGTTTCTTACGTTGATGTACAGTAAATGCGTACAGTACTGGTACTGAAAAACTCGAAAAATGTAGTTACTTGAGTTTGTTTGGGCAATATATCACATGTGACTTTTCATCCACTTCCAGTGTTTCCCAAAACATGTATTTGTCTGTGATTGTAGTCTTTTGAATATTAGAGTTTTACATACTCAGGAATTAATGTAATATAAAACTCTAATATAAAAGTGCCAGGAGGACTCATTCCTAATAGAACCCTTAAGGGACAGCAGGGCGTTAAGTCCGAGGTGCCAGCCTTGTGACCACAAGCACCGCACAGCAGTGTGCTTGAGCCAGATAGTGAATTCCGACAGGCTCCACCTTTACTGCTCAGCAGTGTGTTGGAGAAAAGCGGACAAAAATAGAAGAAAAAGGAAAGTATGATATATTATTTTATTTTACTTTTTATTTTATTTAATACCATATCTTATTTTATTCACCAATATGCATACTGTACCTGTTTTCATCCCAAGAACCTATTAGCAAAGGGATATTAACATTCACAAGTTCAGCCAGTGTTAAGCCAAGGATATTGTTAGTGTTACTCTTTGTGTAACTCTTTGCTATATTGAGATATGGTGAGAGCAGCTCTTAAAGGCAGGCTGGCTAGATTATCAGAAAGCAGAGCAGATGTAATGACCACTGGGTACTTGGCACTCTGTACTCATATCTTTATGGTTGCATGTGTTTGTGTGGTGTTGGTGTTTAAGCCTCTGGGAGTTTTCTCTGTTTTGAGAAAACTCAGAAATAGTGATGAGTGCTGCAAAACACATTTTAATGTCTGTGGCATTTTACTCTCATGGGAATAGTGGTGTGAGTTTAGAGATTAGGCAGTTATTTGTCTCTTACTGAAACTAGGTTGGTACAATGGAAACACAGTTCATAGTTTCCTCTGGGAGAACAGGAATAAAATTGTTATGTTATAAAAAGTTATATTGTTGACCAGACTCCTGGGAAAGTGCTGTTTACCCCCACAGATGTGATAAAACATACAAGCAATGCCTTTTGGGTTTAATGTCACAGAGAGGAAAATAGTCTACAGCATTATCAGAAAACTGCAAACCACTAATTTGGAAGTATATTTCTGCATTGTAGCAAACCCAATGTCACATTTCAGCTGCATAACAGCAACAGACATTACACTTATTAATCAAGAAATAAACCAAATATATTGGTAGTATTGTGTTTTTTATGCTATGTCAGTATATTACAGTAATAGGCCTATTTTGTATTGTACCTGGACCTAATATGCAGGGTCAGGCATTTCTTCAGAATATATTAGATACTGTGTGGTTCATTTGCTTATATAAAATCATCCTAGCTTCAGATTATGATGTCCAAAAGAGTAAAGTGTTTATATGATGGTAAGACTCAATAGTAAGCTGTGAGAAGTTGTGAAAAGGCTGGTAGTAAATATTCCAGAGATGTACCTTCAAATGACATTGATTATAAAATATAGAGCTAAATTACATATAAAACTGTAAAAATACAGATTGTGTTTTTTAGATGTAAATTAATTAAGTTGGGTAGGCAACTTCAGGTAAATTTAATGATTAAAATATGTTAAATTAATAGGCTTACAGTAATCAAGCTAAAATCAATTTTAGGCCTGGACAGCACATTGACTTCCTGACTTAATTAGTTAGCAGAACAACACTGTATTGTGGCGTCTTCTGAGTCCTGCATTCAGACTGGCCTGGGTAGGTGGCTAGGTTATCTGTCTGAATGCATTGCACACAAACCACGCCGGGGCCTGTGTCTGCATTTTTTGAATGTGCTTAATGGGGAGGTAGACTGTACTGACTTACAGTATGGCTGAATATAATTTGTGTGCACATGGATCAACTACACAATGCACTGCATGGCCATTTAGTTTTGTTTCACAGTTAAGTAGGGCTCCTCCGTACATCCCACACGCACACGCACACACACACACACACACACACACACACACACCTCTTCTGTATTTGGAGATCATGTAAGTGAGAGAGGGAAGGAATCTATTCCTTCCCTCTCTCTCAAATATATTTATGAGCACTCGCTCTCTCTCTCTTATAGCTATCATTCTGTTTCACTCTCTCTTACTCTCTCTCTCTCTCTTTCTCTCTCTCTCTGTCTCTGTCTCTCTTTCTCTCTCTCTCTTTCACACTCTCATTGAATTTAAGTATGGAAAAGCAACCATGCTAATATACCGCTACAGTATATAGCACAGCTGCAGTCTGCAGTAGCCTATGGCAGTTGCACAGTCAGGAGAAGGGGGACAGGAGGTGGGAGTGGCTACTGTATGAAGTAGTTCAGCCTGATTCCTGGTCCCACCCCCTTTTCTTGCCACGTGGTATGTTCCAGGCCAGTATTTAAATCCGGGGGCTTTTGAGCTGCGCTGTTTGTGTACAGAAAGCCGGCGTAATCCAGGAAGCAACACTGAGACGGAGGCAGGGAAAAGAGACTCTCCAGTACAATCAGAGGGGAGGACACAGCCAACTGCTATAGAACAGTGGGAGGGAATTACAGGAGCCTGCCGATGCTATAGTGGGTTAGCAATAGAAGCCAGAGCACACTCACTAGATCAGCCTCTCTTTTCTGTCACACTCTCTCCATCCGCGGAGGCAGCGGGGGAGGGTGCAGCATCCGTCCCAGGCCTAGTGTCATGTCCCAGCATCCCGCAGGAGCCCACACGAGACCACTGTGACGGAGAGACTGTGAGAGCACACAGACAGGGAGACAGAGGTATTGTAACCAGCTGTGATGAGGAATCAAATGTTTAAATGTGCCATGGAAGAGTATGTAATAATGTATAGTGCATATAAGGATTTAGGTTTAGATTAGACTGTATATAACCTGATATAGAATGTAGCCTATGGTAACCCCATATTAAACAAATGCTTATACAGTATAATAGAAATGCAATGTTTGTGTAGGTTGTTTTACATGATGAACCTGTTTTGCATATATGCTAGTTTAACGCCACATACTTATATGACATTTTGTGAACATACGTGTGTCATGAACATTCATGTATGTGATACACATGACAAGCAAAAGCATAGAGCATGTTTAATAACATCTATATGTGGATGGAAAGGTACCCAAATAATGTCAGAAATCATACAGCAACATTGTGTGTTCATGTATAAAGTTTACGACGTGATGCTCATATGAGAATGTAAATATTAAAATTAGATAATGCGGGTTTTTCGTGGTTAAGATGGAATTGTCTGCTATCATAGATGTATTACTATTTTAAGAGTGTTGTAAAATTACAGCATTATAATACGGTTGGCATACAGTATATATTGTAAGGCAGGGTTTGTCAACTCAAATAGTGCTTGATAACTCAAATGCGGTGTAAATGTAATGTGTATTACATTTATCTCATCTCACAGATACGGTGCCTGCTGGCCATAGCAATACTGGGCACATCCTTTAGGGTTTTGCCGTTTCAGACATATAATGAGCATTACAGTGTGGAGAGGTCGATACTGTAGCTTATTCTGCAGTGGGGGGTGAAGGAAAGGTTATTTAGGCGTGCTATGGTTTGTTTTTCTGCCCAGTGGGCTCATCACTAGTGAGAATGTTTTACTGACATTTACTGTCCATACAGCAGACCAGCCTGCCTCCAGAACCCAACATTACAATTTCTCACAGCTAATGTTTGAAACTATATAACTGTGCAAAAGGAGGCTGTTGCTTGTGAGGTAGAGAACGGTGTGATCCTGTGAACCCGTAATACCTCTTCCTTCAATGCTGTAGGGTGCTCCCTCAGAAGCTTTGCCCCACATATTGGAAATGCATGGCCAAGGAGGATATTGTTGTGTACAGTGTGCACCACTTTGTTTGTGTTACATTTACAGAGCCAGGGCTGTGTACAACCACTGGGTTATTTTTTTTTCCACAGCACACATAGAATGGTCAGTTAGCAGACTGTGAATAGATATTCAGTGAATTTGACAAAAAAGTTTATTTTACAATCGCTGTCTATTAATGGGGATGTAACGTTGCTTCTGTACTGGCTGGTGCAGCTTTTTGCACCACTTTGGTTTGGGTCCCAATGAATCTCACACAATGGACTGTCTGCTTATGAAGTGAAGCTTCAGGCTACTACTGTATAATTTGTGAAGTGAAAGCGAACAATTGCATTTTGTAAGTAAAGAAAAAAATATCATAGGAATGATATGCTGGTGACATATGACTGTATGTCATCATTGCATACAATATAGCTAATTGTGATGCTTTTTAACATCCTATTTGATAGAGAACATTGGTGTGTGTTGGGTGGCATCTGGTAGCTAGCCCCTCCAGGTATAACCCCTCCTGTCACACTGTGGCCAATGCCTTATAGTTGGCCTGCTGTGTGTTGACAAAAAATGTATTCAAGGGGAAAGGCACAAAGTACAGGTTTATTCTTATCCACAGTTGCTAAGGAATATTTGAAGTGTGTCTGTGGTTGTGTGTGTGTGTGTGTGCGTGTGTGTGTGTGTGTGTGTGTGTGCATGGGCAAAGAAGGTGTACCGAATCATTCTGAGGAGCAACTCCCCCTAAATATGGCATAATTAGCTACATTATGCCTATAGAAAAAAAAAACATTGTCCTAGAGCAGTGGTTATATAAAAGTATATAGGAATGTACTGCTAAAATAGAAATATATAAGCTTTGAATAACACCTTTTAATTTACCCCCAAACCCCAAATGCTCCCCAGCTTACTGTTTGTTTTGACCCAACAGTGCATACAAGTGGCTGTGTGAGGAGGAGGAGTAGTGAAGATTTGAACATGTTGGAGGAGCAGAGGAATGCAAGCCACATACTGTAGCAATCAGGTGTGGGAGGGACACGCCTGGTGTGAGATTCAAACCTAAACACCTCTTCAAACTACAATTTCATCCATAGTCCAGACAATGTATATTTAAACACAAAATCAAGCTCTTCTAGGCTATGTGTAGAGTAAATATACCGGTACCATAGCCGTGCTGTCCAGGCTTTCACTGTCAACTTTGCAGTGGTTAGAATTGACATGGGTTGTATTTACAATGCAAAAAAAATAACAAATGAAGACTCTTGGGTGGGTTTACTTTGCATGATATTAGTTTATAATTTTTGTAATGCTAAAAAAACATGCCTGGAGCTATATGCGTTTGTAAAAATTTTTGTAAAATTCACAAAGAATCTCCTCGCATCACGCGTTTACTGTTCTCTGTGTACTGAAAACATTATCCGGTACTTCTACACAGCCCTGGCTCTATAACACAAACAAAGTGGTGAACACCGCTCACAACAATACCCTAGCCTTCGCAATGCGTTTCCATTGTGTGGGCAGGAGCTTCTGAGGGAGCACCCTATGGCAATGAAGGGAGAGGCAATTTGGTTTTGATTTGAGTTATCAAGCATTCTGGAGATTGACAGACCCTGCCTTACAATATATACTGTATGCCAGTTATTCTTGAGGTACGGCTTGCTAAATTCTAAATCAAATCATAAAAGACCGGTAAACACCTCTCCCTTCAATGTCATAGGGTGCTCACTCAGAAGCTCCGCCCCACACATTGTAAATGCATTGTGAAGGCTAAATATTGTTGTAAGTTATACTTTATTATTATTATTGATGGCCTGCACCACTTTGTTTATGCTCCTATTTACATCGCCAGGGCTGTGTAGAAGTACCAGATTATTTTCTCAGCATAAGGGTAGGTAGTGGACCCCAAGTATTTGGTGAATTTTACAATGTCTAAGATAAGATGGATTTGTCTACATATATTTAACAGTTAACTAAGATGTATGTCCTTTCTTTAGGAAGGGTCATAGTTTTCTACAAATAACAGAAAGAGTTGTTTTCATTGCACACAGAGGTCAGCTGTGTCTGTAAAAACATCTCTGTGGTCAGTGCTGGAGCCAAGGGATGCAGGCAGGTAACATTTAGTGGAACAAGCGTGCTTCTGTCAAGGCCTCCTAGTGAGAAGAACTAAAATAGAAAATGAGGCCGTGTAAGATTAGGTTACGTGTCCCATGTTGATCCGAGTTCCGTCTCAAAAATGAGGTCTGCATGCTTAATTGAATTTCTCTCTGACAGGAGTAACCTATAATAACTAAGTGGTTACTATTGGTTATGCCCCAGTGTGACACAGTTATCATTGACCAAGGCTGCACAACAAACGTGTATTGTTTCTTAAGAAGAATAAACAGTGAGAGGGATGTGGTTTATAGCAATGGAACAGTTTTGTGATTGCCATTATATTTAGTAGGAATAGCTACAATACCTACAGTGTTGATCTCATCTGACCTAAATTAATTTATAGCATGTAATGAGAGTTTAAGGGACCAAGTCATGTACTATGTATATTCTCACATTCTCACTTAGGATTATGAGTAGCCTACCAAATATTTACAATATATTCTCATATCTCATATTTTCTTTTTTTGTAGTAATGATATTGATACATTTGATAAGAGCCTTTTTCCTTGGTGGTTGTTATAAGACTAGTGCTAGGCCCTACAGATGGGTTACGCAGTGCTGACTAGTGCTTTTGAAGAAGCTGTGCGGTGCATACTGTATGTATTTCACTGACATCGCTGATATAAAATGGAGTTGGGGTGCTGGATTTAGAAGCATCTGTGGTTGAGAGGCTAAGGGATTATGTGTATACTGTACTGGGATGACTGTGTGTGTGGTTGTATCATCAATACACACATGCCTACAATGTGTGAAGCTCTCTCCTTGGGTGGTGATTGTCAATATATGGTGGGATAGTCATATCCATTCCCTATCGTAACTGAGTACAAATACTAAAGACTGTCCCAGTCTAAGTATATCTTTTTGACTTTACCACTTTGTTTATTCGCAAACCACTTCCTTGGATGCAGGCAGCAGATGGTCGAGGCACGGCACCACTACTGGCACCAATTACAGGGAAGAATGAACACACACCTCTTACAAGACATTGACTCACACTTTTTTTAAGCCATGAAGAAAAGTACCATCTGTGTGTATAGAAATGAAATTGGTGATGTTTCTTTATACATGGCTGTTCCTCACCTTGTTTATCCAAAAACAGCGAGAGTGCTTGAGTGCTTGAGCACCTGGGCTTTGTGTTTTTGTCACAGGAGGTTGTCATATTGAGTGTGTTTTTGGTGTTCTTATGAGATTACTCTATGTTGTTCGGTAGGCGTGCACAAGGGTGGAATTTGAGTCATCTGTTTTTAGCAGCTTTAAAATTGGGAAGGCCCTTGGTGTCATGCCCAGGTGTACTGTGTGTGAGTGTTGGTAAATCCATTTTTAAGTGTATGTGAGGGAGCATCTGTTATTTTCCCTGCTTTTCATTCATCTATAGACCCTCCTCCCACACATGAGTATTGTCATTCAGACATTGGATATCTCTCTGACTGTGTCTTGCTCATCTTTAAAATGCTTTAAAACCCTGATGTTTTGCTATGCCAACAAGCAATATATGACATAATGGCTTTACTGATTAGAAAATATTTTTGGATGACATAACTGAAAAAACTGTGTATGATGCAATATTGAACTCGTGGAGGTGATTATTACTTAAATAATAACTAACAGCCACCCCTATAACAAAAAGATACAAATTAAAAAGGTATTTTGAATCCTTACTGTATATACAAATAGCTTTTTATTTACATTTATTTTGTTTTATCAAATGTTTTGATTTAGTTCTGACATTCCACTGTGAGGTTGTTTTGGGGAGAGAAATACATTAATGGTGGGCATATGGGTTTGCTAGTTTTTAGCTAGGCTACATATAATGGACTGCATTTTTTATACATAGCTTTATCGCACTAAAAGTATAGCCTATAAACATGATCTGTGATGGGCTTGCTCACATATAGTCTCCACACAGAGCACATGGGGCTGCATGTGACTGGATGTAAACCATGGCTAATTAGATGTTTGTTACTGCCCTGGTGTGTCTCTATGGAGATGGTTGAAGAGGAGTCATGTGCTTCATAAAGCCTTGCATCACTTGTAAATGGAATAAGCCCATATCCAACTGACAGTGTTGGTCCTGCCAAAGAACAAATCAATCACTCAAGAACACATCGATAACACAAATCATGAGTCCAAATTAAAAGCATTGCACAAGTGTATCTTGCTAATTACGGCTAAGCCTCTTACCCATATCCCCCCCTCTTGCTTTGTTTATGGCACATGGAGTTTAATAGTCTGCCTTTGTCTTTTGTGTCCTAAAGGTTTTGGCCCATTATTGTCTGTGTAGATTAAGACCTGCTGACAATATAGGGTTTGGATAGCTTTTTACAGGTTGTTTAAACGTAAGATACCTGTAATAACAGTGTAATAACAGTGTTTCTCACATTTGTTTTTGTAGACTTGCACAGTGTAACCGGGCCTCTCAAGCCCCAGCGATCCCTCCCAGGAACTCCTGTTTCTCTAAAGCAATTCCCAATTGACCTCCGTACATCCATGGACGGAAAGTACAAGGAGATTGCTGAGGTGAGTGTTTTGGAGGTAGACGTAACATGTTGCACGAAGAGTGTAACTCACAGGGGGTGTAGAGGTGGAGTAGAGAGGAGTGTGGGCTCAAGTGCATGCATTCTTGTTCTGTGTTTTCAAGCCAAGATGTGTTTGGAACGCTGTTATTCAGCACACAAAATAAGTGTATTTTAAAGTAAAAATGTAGTCTGTGCGAATCAAATTCTGATATAACCTTGGATTCTTGGCAGTCAATACAACAGTTCAGTTCATTGTTGAATCTTCTGAGTGGGTCTGAGTGAATAGTGACTAACCTCGACTGTCTCATGTATGTCCACATTGATTTTAAATGTTCCCATGTCGAACAAGTTATTAGTGTCTGCTAGCAGTGCTGATGGAAGCCAGTTGGTGTAAAGCACCCTGTGTTTAACTGGATGGTGTCTATTGATGTATCACACCAGGAGCTGTTCACACGCAGCATGGCAGAGAGCGAGATGCGAAGCGCCCCTTATGAGTTCCCCGAGGACAGCCCCATCGAACAGCTGGAGGAACGGCGGCAACGTCTGGAGAGGCAAATCAGCCAGGACATCAAGTGAGAAGCGCTAAATGACGTGTCACGTGCACACAAAACACACGCACAACACACAGACACACTCCACACACAAAACAACCAAAACGCTAGCGTACACGACACGTGTAGTCATGTTTAGACACACTCATGCTTTCTGTTTACAATCGTGCTCGACAGCTTGACAGCAGGCTAACTAACTGCAGAGGAGTGCTAATCGTGCTAGGCAGCGGTCTTTACGCTCCATGGTTTTTCGTTCTTTCTGTTTGTTTTATCCAACTTTCAGACAGAGGGGTGGGTGGGGGATTGTTCTATCTGCGATGCTGGGGTGTCCGCAGCACTAAACTAATCTCCTGAGGGTCATTTATCCGCTGTTGGGGCCCCTCCCCCTGTTTACCAACCGGTGTACTGGCGCTAACTGGTGTTTTCTGTGTTTGTTTCATCCCCTCTGGTCACGACAACACCCCTCCTCCCCATTCACCTTGTGTGTGTTTTGTGTCAACCTTAATGCTTTTGTGCGTATGCTATCTGTCTCTCACTTACATGGTGTGATGACGCCATACATGGACTCTCTCTCTCCTTTTCTCTCTCTCTCTCTCTCCCTCTCTCCCTCTTTTTCTCCCACTCTCTCCCTCCCTCTCTCTCTCTCACTCCCTCTATCTCCCCCCTCCCTCCCTTTCCCCCTTACTCCCTCTTTCTCTCTCTATCTCTCGTGGTCTCTCTCTCTTCTTTTATCTCTCTCTCCCTCTATCTCTTCCCTCTCCCTCCCTTCCCTTTTCCTTACTCCCTCTCTCTCTCTCTCTCCCTCTCTCTCTCTATCTCTCCTTTTCTCTCTCTCTCTCTCTCTCCTTTTCTCTCTCTCTCTCTCTCTTTCTCTCTCTCTCCTTCTCTCCTGTGTGCTTCACTACCTTCTGGTGCCCTCCCATCCCCCACCTTCGCCCGCCTTACCACGCTGCCCTGCGCCTGCATATCACCCAAGGCTTGAGCCCGAGATTTTGCTCCGCGCCAAGCAGGACTTCATGAAAATCGACAGCTCAGCAGATCTGGAGTGAGTGAGCTGCGCCCTACTGTACTGTATGGTGTCTTGTTTATAGATCTCTCGTTTTTGCTTTCCTTACTTTCTTTTTTTCTTTCTTTCTATGCCTGCTTACTGCACTAATAGCATGGTTTATACCTGCATGCATTACTATAGATTGTTATACTATTTCTTTCCTGATACAGGCACCGATTTATGTATCGATATCTGCACGTTATAATTGCCATCAGTGCATTTATAAACCCTACTGGTTTCTGTCTTGTAAATGTGTTGAGACTTGATTTGAATTAATTAACCAAAGCTTTTTCTTTGAATTAAAATTAATCTTGAACTTGACCTATACTTCCCTCAACTCTTACGGGGTTTTATGTATTTGATAGACAGTAGATCTTAATATAGACTAGAGATGGCTGTTCTCCTAAGATTGCTGATTTAATTATACAGGAAAGCGTAACCTGTGCACCTCCAAGACAATGGGAATACAATATGAATTAACATACTGACACTATGCTAACTCCCTAAACTAGAAAAGTCCTAAACTATTGTTATCTTTTTTTTTTTTTATAGTCATTGAGATTTGATTTGTCTTTCCCACATTTGTCTTTGCCACTGACTTATCACACTCTTGTCAAACATATCTCCCCTCTCTTTTCCACTGTACACATTCTCTCTCTCTTTTTCCCTTGCTCTCCCTCTCTCTCCCTCTGCCCCTCATTCTCTCCCTGTATCTCTGGCTGGCCCTGGCCCTGGCTCTGTGTGTGTGTGTGTGTGTGTGTGTGTGTGATGGTGTCCTGCAGGTTCATGAAGGAGAAGAGCGTGGATGCTGATGACCATTGCTTTAAGGCCAGAGACATGCCCCTGGAAAGGGAGTACCAGCGGGTGTCCATATCTGGAGAGGAGAAGTGTGGGGTGAGACATGAAGAAGTGTGGACATCTCCTTTTTCTCCTTTTCAGACATGACATGACATGCCTTGTATTTGTTTTCTTTTATTAAGTAGTTGCTGACTTTTGCTTTAATATAGAGGATGTTATGTTTTGGATTTGTTAGCTATTTTGTCTTGTAAATAAATAAAACCTATCTATGTATCTCTTATCTACATTAAATCAGATGTACTGTAGTGTATTTGCTTGTTTATTTTTATTTATATAAAAAACATTTTATAAGTAAAATGCATAAATGTTTCAGATAATCAGTTTATTAGTTGCTTAAATATTGTATGTTATTATTATTATTATTATTATTATTATTATTATTATTATTAAAGGTGGAGTCAGTGATTGTAAGGTAACACATTTTTGGTCCAATTAACCAAAGATCTACTCAAGGTTGCACTGAAAAAATAGTCCAGTGTTTCTACACAGTCTTGGCACCGTAAATGAGAACACAAATAAAGTGGTGCAGACCGCACCACTCAACACTATCCTAGTGTTGGCAATGCATTTCCAATCTCCCTTTTTTTTAGGTCAAATATCAACAAGCTTTCTCCAGGATAGCTGACTCCACCATTAAGTTATGGTGTTAAACCATTAATGTGGTTTTAGGGAGTCGTGGCTCAAAACCATTTTGAACAAATGATTCGATGTGTTTCAAGCGATGCACCAACACATCTGAAAACACAAGTTGTTTCCTTGACCACCCAGGTGCCCTTCACTGACCTGGTAGATGCTGCCAAGTGTGTGGTGAAGGCGCTGTTCATTCGAGAGAAATATATCACACGCTCCATGCAGAACTTCTGTAAGACCACGGCCCGCTCCCTGCTGGAGCTGGGGGAGAAACCTCTGGAGCTGAGGGTCTATGAGGACATCCCAGAGACTCCTGTAGATGCCGGTATGTAATAATTGCAGCAGACACAAGGAGCAGTCTGGGACATTAGGTAGCTAAATTAATACACAAGCAAGCTGACATTGAGAAAAGCACTTCTAGTCCCTAGGACTGATAAGGCCAGTAATAACAAGCACTAACCATGTAATTGTCTTCTGAAGTTCATGATGACTCATTGTAACTTCATTTCTAAATGTCATTTGAAGTAACTTGCATTTCAGTTACATTTATTTCTTGTAAATTATTCAACATTTTTTAAATGGCATTCAATGAATGAGCTGGAATGTTTATTTAATTGAATAGAACAATATAATTATATTAAGGCATTGCATTTCCGTAAATTCCACTTTTGGGAAAGACCTGCATTTCAGGTTTTACAAAATGAAAATGTATGTAATATCAATGCTTTTAAAGATTTGTTACTGAGAAAATATGTTTTCAATAAACTCTACTGACAAACTAGACCAAAACACATTGTATTGTTGCAAGACTTGCTACAATACTACTAGCTAACAAACAAGTCTACCAGAACAACTACTTTTCATAAGGACCACACTAACATTTAATGAGGATAGTCTAATGCGGTATTCAAGCCTTCCTGTAAGCAAGATGCCTAACCCTTACCAACTCCTTATTACTTACTCACTGTAAGTCGCTTTGGATAAAAGCTTCTGCTAAAGGACCTAATTGTAAGTTGACATTGAAATAACTTACAAATGCAAATACCTTACATTAAATATTATGCTACACAAAAATAAACAGAAATGAACATAACAATTATTATCAGTCAACCTTTACATCATTACATCACTATATTACTTGACTAAATGTAATTCCCCTAAACTATCCTTTTAAGTTGTCCCATTCTGACCTACTAACATAGAGAATATGGCTTTTCCATCTGTGTCTGTCAACCCCTTTTGCTCTCAGATGCCCCAGTTCACCCTCCTGTTTCTAAGACACACCCCTATGAGAATCAGGACCCCAAGAACATGCCCTCTGACATGGGATATGGCTGCAAGATGGTGAACGGAGTCATTCACGTCTACACCAAGAAGTGCCCCATGGAAACGTATGTGCTCGCTCCCCTTGCTCCTTTCAGCATGGCTTGTTTAGCGGTTGATAGCTAACAAATGCAGTCATTGTATCTAGGAATACACTGTTGGACCTGCCCTATCCTGACCTGAAGGAGTACATTGCAGACATGAATGTGATGATGGCTTTGATTATCAACGGACCAGTGTGAGTGACCAGCATGTGACTTTGAACACACATTCTAATATGGTCATTCTATTTTCATTTAACACATGACCGTTTCTGCCATGCGTTGCATTTCCAGGAAGTCTTTCTGCTACCGCCGTCTGCAGTACCTGAGCTCCAAGTTCCAGATGCACATCCTGCTGAATGAGATGAAAGAGCTGGCTGCTCAGAAGAAGGTTCCTCACAGAGACTTTTACAACATCCGCAAGGCAAGCACTGTCAGAGTATTTTAATCTCACAAACGCCAAATCTGATATAAGCACACAAACACAGCTTTTGTGCGGTTCAGCCAGCTAAGGCTTACAAAGGTGCCTGGGCTCTCTGCTTCCCCCAGGTGGACACACACATACATGCATCCTCCTGCATGAACCAGAAGCACTTACTGCGCTTTATTAAAAGAGCAATGAAGAAGTATCCGGGGGAGATCGTCCATATGGAGGGTGGCCGTGGGCAGACCCTCATGGACGTGTTTGAGAGCATGAACCTGACAGCATTCGACCTGAGCGTAGACACACTGGACATGCACGCGGTGAGGAAAACATGTGTAACATGCACTATTTAAAGGCCATAGTATAGTAGAGGTTTGAGTAGGTAAAATAAAGTGTCATGTATTGTCTTGAGATCGTGAGATGAGAGAATAAAAATGTGCTTTTTGTTTTTATTCAGGACCGTAACACCTTCCATCGTTTCGACAAGTTCAACGCCAAATACAACCCCATCGGAGAATCTATCCTTCGAGAAATCTTTATTAAGACTGACAATCATATTGAAGGGAAATACTTTGCACATATCATCAAGGTGGGAAAGAATTTTTCAGTTAATCTGAAAGCATTCATTTTCAAAGTGTGATCCAGGATCCCAAAAATACAACTTTTGTATAGAAAATAAAAAATACAATCTTTTTAAAATAAACATATTAATCTAATGGCAGTTTTAACAAAATGTGTACATGATTAATGGTCACGAGTGTTCTATGATATATTTACAAATATCATATGATAGATTTAGATAGGTTGATGTATGTAAACAATGCATTTCTGAAGCCCCGTTCTTCATGTTTGTCCAGGAGGTGATGTTCGACCTGGAGGAGAGCAAGTACCAGAACTCTGAGCTACGTCTGTCCATCTACGGCCGCTCTCGCGACGAGTGGGACAAGCTTGCCCAGTGGGCCGTCAAACACCAAGTTTACTCTGATAACGTGCGCTGGCTCATCCAGGTGCCCCGGCTGTTGTAAGCTGCTCGTCTGTCACACGTTTCGATCGTGTTAGATCATATGTGAATGGCACTAAACATCAATACTAAAGTAACTTTCATCTGTCCTTGTCTTTGTCAGTGACGTGTACCGGACTAAGAAGCAACTGGCCAATTTCCAGGAGGTGCTGGAAAATATCTTCATGCCTCTGTTTGAGGTCTCCATCAACCCCCAAAGCCACCCAGAGCTACACCTCTTTCTGCAGCATGTATGTAGCATTCAGTCCAGGGCACGACTAGGAGTTCCAGACCCCTTGTCTAATGACCCTCCAGTCTATTGTTTTTTACTACTTCCCTTTAATTTCTAATTGGTTAGGATTGAGTGCATTTACATCATTATGTATGTGTTAATCTATTATGTATGTTGATTGTCCTGAAAACTATACTAATCAGCAATATGACCCTATAGGAGAATTGGAAGAAAGAAAGATTACAAGTTCACACTGTATATCACCTGATCTGTATCATGGACACCCACATGCTTGGGTCGTCTTTTAAGTTAATACATTAAAGAAGTAGGTGAGGTGCGTTCAAAATGGCAAACAACAGCGAACGTGCATGAACAGAATTCACCACTGAATGTTTGCGAACACACAAGTGATATGAGGAGATAGTTCTCTGTGAACACACTGGACTGAAGTTTACAGTTGGAATGTTTATACAAAACATTGATCTTTTTTAATTGAAAGAAAACATGTTTGGCTCAGTTTGCGAAATTTGAATGCAAGTCTAAGGAATTTATTTCATTGTTTGAACCTGAACAGCTCTGACGTCCCTGGACCAACATCCCTCACATAACAGCTTTTTGTCATGGCATGTTGTGTGTGTGTGTGTGTGTGTGTGTGTGTGTGTGTGTGTGTGTGTTCTGGCAGGTGGTGGGATTTGACAGCGTGGATGATGAGTCCAAGCCTGAGAACCACATCTTTAATCTGGACAGCCCACTGCCAGCCAACTGGACAGAAGAAGACAACCCCCCATATTCCTACTACCTCTACTATACCTATGCCAACATGACTGTGCTCAACCACCTGCGCAGGTACTGACACACCAGCCGTTTTAAACAGATCGATCAGTAATTAATGATTACTAAGGATATTTATTCGTCCTGTGTCAAATACAGGAGGCGAGGCTTCCATACGTTTGTGTTGCGGCCTCACTGTGGGGAAGCGGGGCCAGTCCACCACCTGGTGTCAGGCTTTATGTTGTCAGAGAACATCTCCCATGGACTACTGCTCAGAAAGGTCAGAACATAATTTGCTTAATACAAAGCAACCGTTAATGTTACTAATTTAACACCCACACCACCAGCTGTGGATGTGGCTAGCTCAATTATTTATCTATGAATTCTTTATTATTATTATTATTTTATAATAGTCCAATTAACTGTGTGACCAGTTGCTGCAGACTTATTATAAATTGTTTACTTGAATTAAGTACTAGCATAAAGTAGAGTTTTGGTTGTTTCATCTCACGGAGCTTAAAACCAAAGCAGCAATATTTTAGTAATACTGCTTTTTAGTAATACAGGGGGAAATCTGAGACATGTTCCAGAATGTGCCTTATAAATTCTATGATTTATTTAGAAAAGTGCTGATTATAGTGTCAACAGAATACATGTATGACAATCATTAGGCAAATTATGCAAAGATGGGCAGGGTGAAGAGACGCCCATCCTATGTCTAATAGATTCCAGTGATCAGTGTGAAACTCCAGTGTCCTCTGCATAAGGACCATTTTCTGCCATTTCAGTTATTGATCTCTTTCTTCCTTTGTGTCCCCCAGGCCCCTGTACTGCAGTATTTGTACTACTTGGCGCAAGTAGGCATCGCAATGTCACCTCTGAGTAACAACAGCCTGTTTCTTAGCTACCACCGCAACCCCCTGCCAGAGTACCTCTCCCGAGGCCTCATGGTCTCCCTGTCCACTGACGACCCACTCCAGTTCCACTTCACCAAGGTCGGCCTTTGTTTACGTGTAGTCTGGAACTGTGCAACTAGCTTTTTCAATTAGATTATGTTGAGCATTTCATGAACGTCCTCGTGTGGACATTTAAATCTGAATTATTCTGGAGAATATTTGTGTCTATGTGTGTGTGTGTGTGT
>JAODUG010084211.1:22226-48601 GCA_027564795.1 Aphredoderus sayanus
TGTGTGTGTGTGTGTGTCTGTGTTTGTGTGTGCACGTGCATGTACACGTCACCTCAGGAGCCTTTGATGGAGGAATACAGCATTGCTGCTCAGGTGTGGAAGTTGAGTTCCTGTGACATGTGTGAGCTGTCGAGGAACAGTGTCCTCATGAGTGGTTTCTCTCACAAGGTAGCTCTTACAAATCTTTTTCAATTACGTTCTTCTCTGTTCCTCTATTAAACTTGCAATCTGTGATTATGTATTCATATATCTAAATGCCTTTTTAGTTGTGGTGCATGTACTTTTTCTTCTTCGTAGTGGAAATTGTAATGTTATTTGGTTAAATGAAGCAAAGAAATAAGACAAAAAGTAGTAGATTTCAGCTTTAAACTGGCTACCAGTAACAGCACATAATGGTTAGTGTTATTCAACCACCACCACCTCATTATAGTCATTCTAGTGACACCATAGCATGCTACAGTATGTTAATGCACCTGTGCTACTGTTTGTTTCCTGACAGGCGAAGAGCTATTGGCTGGGCCCCAACTACAGCAAGGAAGGCCCCGAGAGCAACGACATCCGCCGCAGCAACGTCCCCGACATCCGGGTGGCGTACCGCAGCGAGACGCTCTGCGAGGAGCTCAACCTCATCACCCACGCCGTGCGCACCGAGGAGCTGGACGCCATCGAGGAGGAGGTGCTCTCCATGACGCCCATCCCCGGTCGATGCTAAGGTGTCAGCCTCTCTCCTGCAGTAAACCCCCGAGCCCTCGGCCTCTCACAGCATGATAACGATAAGAGAAGTCCCCCTCCTTGGTCCTACCTCTGACCTCTCTACCATTCACAGCTACACATGGCCCAGGATGCCGCTCTCCCAGTGCTTTAGCCTTCAACCTGACTGGGTTTCTAGTGTCAGTGCAGCCCAGTGTTGCCCTAAGCTTGAACTGAGCCACCTGCTTCAGCCTCATCTCTCTGCCTTTTATTGGTCACTGTGATATGTTCAGTGTTATTCAGCATGGCTAATAAGTTACTATTTATTTTCTTTCACTTTCACTGTAAATAGGTTTCCCATACAAAATCCCAATAGTGGATGACCCATGCAGTATGGTGTTGTTGAATGGATCATTTTGTAGTAGTTAGGAACTACTGCCCTTGTGGTTAGACTCATCATTACAAACAACATTTTGATTTGAATGCCCCTCTGCTGTGGTTATTCTCCACTGGCACTCCTCTACTCATCCCCTTACCTAGTCCCCAGACATGCACCCTCTCTACCCGTCTCCTACAGTCACACATCCATTGTTTCAAAACAGGAACAGGAAGCTGTGGCAAACATTTAAGGTTCTGGGGGCACTATAGCTACTAAAATCAAACTGTGGAGTGTATCTTTAAACAAGAACCTCACTTGACAGTATCGCTGCTTATTTTCCGTTACATGATGCTGCCTTAAGTAATAATAATGTTCAGAGCCATTATGATGGAATGTGGACACAACCAAACAGAAATAGCACAGCTATTATTGGCATTGTCTTCCCTGCACAAGAATCTTTGCTCTATTTCTTAGCCTAAGTTGCCTCATCCTTTTTAGCATAGCCATGATTATCTCACATTGGGATGTTATTGTGAGACAGTAAAAAAAGGTCAGTTTGCAGGTTAGTTATGAGAACAATTAGAAACAGGGGTGTGGAACACAAGGGAATCACTATATTCTAAGTTGTAGAGGCACCAACTAAACATTCCATGAAGAAAGCAGTGATTGGAGACTTTTCTTTTTTAATGCGAAGTTCAAAAAGGTAATCCTGTTGATATACCTCTAAGAAGAGAAGACTAGATTTTTACTATTGTCGTGTAGGATCTGTTTGTGTGCCAGAGATGAAATCATCCCCCACTGTTACTTGCTGTCCATTAAACACATGGGCACTTGGAACTATTTCCTACCCTTTTCATACTATATGAATACGTTGTACTTGGAGAGACCCAAAGATGGGTCTATAATATAAACATTGTTTCCCCTTTGCATGTAGTGCACTGTACGCACCAAGCCAGGACTCCTAGTGCCTTTTGACTTGAACTTTGGGCACTACTAGCCCATCTATCTCCCAGCACTGTTTTCATCATGTAGAAGCATTCATCTACATAAACAAGACTTTGTGTGTTGTTTTTCCCCCATAAAGCTTATGTGCTCGTGTAGTTAATGCTAATGGAACTGCCACACCAGCTGAAAGCATGCTTGGTGTAAAGTTGTTTTACCAAGGACTTTCATGGGAAGAACAATTTATTTTGTTTCTTGTGGATTGCTCAAGTGCATTTTGTCATCTACTGCATGCTTGCATGGATAGTTAGTGAGCAAAGGAAACACTATGAAGCTCTTTAACCTGGTGTAATGTAAAGCAGTGGTTCGCAAACATTTTGACCCCAATTGAAGTCGTTGATTGCCAGCAACTGTCCTCGTGCATGCACAGGAGAACCACTGGTCTAAAGCAACGTGAGCTCTACATTACCGACCAGCTGTCGTGTGTGATGTAAACTTGCAGTGATAATTTACTTTCAGATATATTTATCTTTGTTCCCGGTTTTAAACTGCAAACCGCGCTGGGACACCATTACGTGTCATGCATGCATGGTTCATTGTGGTACTTTCCAAACCAAATATGATAAGACATGATCAGAAAAGCATTGAGAGCTATCTGTATTCTACTCACCCACCTTTCTGTTGTTACGGGACATATACCAAACGTGTCTCTCAGACTGTGAGAATTCATCCTGATTATTGTTGCTACCATAGGTATCTAATGCCAAGAAGTTCTCTAAAGATTACTGACCCTTAGTAAAAACATAGTTAGGCAAAACATAGTTGGGTACCATAGAGGGTTGTGTAGAACATAGTAAAGTAATATCCTGACAGGATTTAGTAATAAAGACCTTTGCACACAGAGATACGACTCTTACTATTTTTTTACAAGATCATGCCATGGCCTTACTTTTAAAGTGGTGTTTTGGAACACCCAATATACTGTAGGAAGCCAAAGTCACCTGAATTCAGTGATATTAATCCATTAAGAGATCCCCCTTTTGGGGGCTCTCTTAATGGATTAATTAAGATGCTGGACTCAAACTCAAACTGTTTTTTAAGCACTATGTTTAAGCACTAAGTTGCATGATGGCAATTCGGACTAGATGTGTAAGTGGTCATAGACCATTATTTTTAGACATTTATTTATTTATTTTTTCATAAAAAAGGGGTTCTGTGTGCAAAGACCTTAACCTATGTTTTTTAGATGTTAACGTTCACAAAGAGACAATAATGATATTACAGTACATCCTAACTCAAAAAGGTGTATAATAGGCCTTCCTCATCAGAGTTAAAGGGATGTGCTATGGTCAGTGTGCAATGGCCTGTGCACATTGGATTGCCTGTACAAAGTGTATTTTTTTAAGGTCTATAGAAATAAGAGATTTTATATATATATATATATATATATAACATATGGATGTCTACTCAAAATAATTGGACCCAATATTTAAATGTGTGTTTAACCTATTTTATATTTTCTGGTTTTCCTTAAGTCTTGTACACCTTTTCAGAATAATTAGTAGCCTCCTACTTTATCGCCAAAAATGCTTTATGTATTTACGTAGTACTTACAGTATAAACATACTTCCTGGATGTAATGAGCCCTAATTTACATCAATGGCCCTTGTATGTCCTGGTAATAATATTTCTGCAACTCTGAAGAAATGTAGTGAAATATTTTTGTCTTGAAGATGTTTAGTGTTTTAGATGTTAGGAAAGTTAAGGTAGTTAATTCCAAAGGCTCACTTACTCTGTGTACAAAACCTGCTGTAGTTTGCCATCAGAGACCGAAACCCTAAAAATGGCTACATCAACAAAACTTAATTTTCACTCCTTTTTGTCAATTGTCCTTATTCATTAGTTTTCATTTGACTGACTAGTGCACATGAGTAGTCCACTCTACTTATACAGCCCCAGAGAGCAAATTCTCAGTAGCATGCACAGTGTAGTGCCTCTCATAGAACACATTATTGTCTTCACAACACACTGTATTTTCCGTGAATAAAAAGTAATTCAAGAGAGTGTAATCCATATAGGTGTTTGTTCTGTCATACTAAAACTGGTAATGCCATGATGGATGTTTGGTTAGGCAGCTTGCCAACATGAAAGCCATCATTTCAATTGTCATTATGTCCACTAAATGATGATACTTTTTTCATCTTTGAGATCATTCACAGTAATATAATCATTCATTTCACATAATATTGATTACATGAACATGCTCTGTTCTTGCATTTTATCTATATTTTTCATAATGCACTTGTATTTTTACACATCCTTGTCATGTCTTGTTATTTTTCCTGTTTACATAATTGCATATTTGATGTCATAACCATGGCTTGACACAGACGGCCAATGTTTTACAATGTCAGAGGCCTCTGGTATGATTCCTGTGTAATGTCTAAGGATTAAAGCATGTTTATTCATTAAACTGTATCCTGCCTGTTCTTTTGTTTTTAAATAAAATGATATGTCAATTACATAGTGTTAAACATAAAATATATAATCTTAAAATAAGGATTCTCACATTATGCATTCATTTCCTAACTTCAATGTACCATCCTGATTTTGCAAGCTCCAGTTTGACTTTGCCGCGAGTATTGGTCTGACTCTGGACAGGCTTCAAGTCTATGTGCTTGGGTCAAAACCATCAGAGGTTCAGACCAATCAGTGTCATATTGGCAGCCATAATATGGGCAATGATATTACCCTGTGATAGATGGTGATAAACAGATTGTTAATCCAATCCAAAGTGCCTGTCCTTTTCCAAACAATATCAATTGACAGCTTCTGAGATGGTTATGTGCAACAAGCCATGTGGTGCATGATCAGGTGGTTATAGAATAGTCAATGTTAGATTACACATTGACTAATTTTTTCCAATTATGTGCCAATGTCGGCTGAGACACTGGTACGTGGTTTCAATAGCAGTAGTAACATATTTATTCAGTTCAATTCTACATGCAGAGATTGTGTGTTGTTTGATCTGATGAACCATTAGCATTAATGGTTAATTAAGGTCACCCCTGGTTGGAGATCTAACAAACATAAAAGAAACAAACAAAATTAGTTATCTTCCATCTCCATTTTCCACATTATAGGTAGACTAATATAGACACTCAGTAAAATAAATGGTCTTTACACATAGCTTTACCAGAGGTACGGCCTTGTTTTCTGACACTTACATTCATGGCTGTTTTGACTGCCTGAAGCTGGAGGAAGACTCGACCTCCTTCCTCTGGGCACACTGATTTTAGTTCCTCTCTGGACATTCCCAGCAGCGTAACGCCACTCAGCGTGCCCAAACAACGTACCGTGCTGACAAAGAAAAGCCAAACCTATTGTATTTATACTGCGTTGTACCATATAGTATACTATATTAAATATGTGTTCGTCTAACTTGTGTTACAAAAAGGTGCACTTACATTTTACTAAAGTTCTTGTCCCTAAGCCAGGCTGTCACCTCCGCTGGTTTGGACTTCTTAGTGAGGACAGGTACACCACTAATTTCCTAAGAAATTAGAATAGTTCAAGTCGTCATTATCCTCAAAAGCACAAGCAGACTGTCTATGGTTCAATCAGCAATTCCCCAGTTCGATTAAGATTGAATTCAGTTTTGTCGGGCAGTTTGTGTAAAATGTATAACACTTTAGCCATCCTTTTGTCTTCGGGTTTCAAACGCACTACTTTATTGTGCCAACATATGGCGCCACCTGATTGTGTCTGATTGTGTAGATCTCTTTTGTGGCAGTGCTGGCTGTATTTCTTTCTTTATGTATTTGTCTTTTATGTGCCATTTAACCCTAGTGTTGTCGTCGGGTTTCAAAGACATTACCTTGTTGTGCCAGCATATCACATCATGTCTGTGTAAGTTGTTAAAATTAGAGTTGGCGTCTTCTGTTTGCACTAAAAGGTAGCGCGTTGGGTCAGTTTGACCCGCAGGACTTCATGAGGGCTAGGGAAGTTTACTATAATTAAATATCCTGTTACTGAGCAATCAGATATTCTTTTGCTTTAGCTCAAAATGAAGAGAGCTTGACCTCTGTACAAATGTCTACATTGGGGGATAAATATGACACCAAATAGCCTACCCAATTGTTTGTGTGTTTGAACTAACCTTTTCTTGCTCAAGAGACTCAAGAACATTATTGGGTACATATCCCTCTTCTCCTCCAGAATTCCTCACTTTCCACCACTTCTTTGACATGTCTAGTAGCTATAGATGAACAAACAGGTTCCTGTCTTTATTGAGTATCACTGGTTTGACATTGTCATAGCGATACTGTTACATTTAAAAGGTAAAGTAGGCACAATTAAATAACTGAGTACACTCAGCAAAGTGGAGAAATTACTTTGTATGAAGGTTGGTGTGACAGACACTCACCTGAACCACATCTCCGTGTGCAATGTCAAGTTCTCTTTGGTTCCTTGCAGTGAAGTCGTACATAACACGCATGTACCCAAGGTTTGGCTCCTCTGGGCTGTGACACATTAGAATAGAAGGCTTTTCTCAGACTTTTCTCAGACAAGACTTCATACTGCCACCTAATGGTGTAGATGCAGCTGTGTCAATTATTTTATTATTTTAGTATAACAGTATAATTCACATGACTTCAAAGATAATGTAGCTGTCACATTTATCTGATACAGTGCATTGGAGTTCCGTCTCAATTTTTTATCTCATATCATATCAATGTACATACTGCGGTAGTTGAGGATGTTCTAGTAGTTGAGGATTTTTTGGTGGCTTTGGATTTTGAGTTGGTTGAGGTCTCTGAGGAGGCTGAATCGGTTGAGGCAGAAGTGTGTTCTGGGGTGGTCTCTACATAAACAAAAATAAATACCGCCATGAGTATTTCAGACACATACAACCCACAAAACACAGCGCAGGTGCTGTGCCATGGTATCAAGTTGCCATTTAGAGTGACCATTTATTTACTTGACTGTGGGCTGAGTGCGGACTCTTCTGTCTGCTTGCAGGCTCTGTGCGCTGAGGAACAGCAGTCACCTCAGGGGCCTGCCAGCCATCAGAGAACTCCAGCGTGTATGTCGGGATGTCATCATCATCATCAGGCCATTTGGTACTGATGAAACATCCAGTACATTTTGTTGTAAAACGCATTAACTCATGACCTCCCAAAGTCAAGTTAACTCAAGTTTATTTACTGTATATAGCCCACATTACAGTCTCAAAGAGCTGCACAGGCCCACATTTCACATGGCAACAAAATTACACCCCCTTCACCTGTTCGTCCCATCTGGCAAAGGCGGCAACAAAGGTTAGGATGCAATGTAAATCTCTGAACAATCGATGCACAAACTAGCCACACCCACACACAACACATTGAAGAAAGCCATAAAAACAACTAGCTAAATTATGTTTACTTTTATTACAGTATGAAATTCATTTAATTTATTTTTTTTCTAAATCTTAGGGAATCTCCAGTGTGAGAAAATGAAACAGACAAGTGTGTTTATTAATTACCCATTACTTACTTACCTTGTAATTATTTGGCTGTAATCTAAAGTGCTACTCAGTGTTACCTGGGTATGTTCCAGGGGTCTCCCAGGGTCTGCCAAAGTGTGTCTTCCTCTGGGGTGGCCTCTTCACTCAGGAGACGAATGCACTCTGGTGTTAGCAGGGGAGCCACAATGGTGGACGGCAGCTCCTTGGGACAGTGAAGGAGCACCTAGGGAAAGAAACCATCAACCTAATGCATCATGCACTATGATCCAAAACTCCACAGATGGATCATAAACTTACAAACTCCAGAGAGCTAAAGAGTATGTGGACAAATTCAGCGGCACTGGGATTAGTGATCTTTCCATTTAGCTCTCCCTGTAAAAATGAGGAGAATATTGGTTGCATTTTAAAGACTAGACTAACTAATAAAACTCTGGAGACTAGAGAGATGCTAAAACACTTACTAAAAGATTGAAACCACACTTGATCTTATGAAGACAGATTGCAAAGTCCTCAGCAAGGGGAATTCCCTCTAACTCTGTAAAATAGACAAAAAGAATTAGCAGACAATGGCAAGAGACTGAATGATCTATTCAATCTCATTTTATATTCCTAAATTACCTTTTTTCTTCTTCACTTTCCATTTCTTCTTTTTCAGTTTGTCTTTAGCCAGGATTGCTGCTAAATGGCCCCCAAATATTTCAAGGTCACTAACAATGTGATTGAATATGTCCTGTAAATAAACGTGGATGAAAACATGTCATGTCATGAAAACATCATCTATACAGTGAATATCTACTGCTGTACTGTACATACCGCATAGGATTCACATGAATATAACAACTTGACCTTCATTTCAACATATCAGTTGACTGCATATCTTAGGGCTTGCTTGTGTGGTATACCGTTCATATAAACTGACAAGGGCACTAACCATGCTCCTGTCCACCTCTGTGTATGGACGTTGAGGCAACATTTCATTTTCAATGCAGGGGTGCAGTGTTAATGAGACCTTCCTTCTGGGAGGTGGGGTTGCTTTTCGTGGTATTGCCAGTGTAGGTGTAGGGACGTCATCCTCTTCTTCCTCTAGCAGTGTATGGGTTCATTAATAGTGTGTTTGAAATGTAAAATACAAAGAAACATATGTACATTGAATTGTTTCGTTTGGGCAAATGCTGTTTTCATGTGCCTAGAGTTAGCCTAGCCTAGCCTAGACATGGAGATTTCCACCTCAATGAGACATTGAGATGGTATTTAACCTAAAACATGTTTGTAGGAAAACGTTTTTTACTCCCCAATTATTTAAATCTATAATAAAGAGGTTGGGGCTAGTGAAGTCAGATGTTGTTTTAGCTTGGATTCAGATACTGTGTACATTTCTGGGTGTTTGTCTGTCTGTCTTTAGCATATCCTTTAGTATATACTACCTTTATGCTGAAAGATCTTACAGACCATTAACCACCCATCTGCCACACCCGCACATGCTTTTGACCACCTCACCATAATCGGGAGCACTCCACCCTGGGTCATCGGGGACCTTCCACCCTCCAGAATGGTGGGATGGCGGTGGTGTAGATGGAGCTGTGCTCTGGAGATTTCTAATCAGCCCATGCTTAGCCATAGTTTCTATATGTCTGTTAAAAAACATAAGAGGGGTTTTACAGTACATATGCACTTGGCAGGTTGCTCATGTAGACGGTTGCCTGATCTTACCTGTTGCTTGAATCCTCTCGCTTTTGTGCAAGACCTCTTGCGAGGTCATTCTTTATGTAGTCTGCCTGGAAAATGCCACCACCACAACAACAACAACAACAACAACAACATCCACTTTATTTGTCTGTTTAATGTACACATTTCCACTGATACATAAGTGAGAAGTGACATCTCACCCTCAGGTCTTCACACTGGAACATAAACACGTTGCTGGTCCTCCTACCACTGCCCTGCACTGACACCGTCAGCAGGGAGTTATAAACCCCACTGCCCATCACAGCCTGGAGCTCCACAATGCTGCTCAGAGCCAACGCTTCCAGTTCCTCCTGAGTCAGGACGGTCAGAGGATTTCTGATGTTTATGTATTGTAGATTGTACCATATAAACATACAGTATAGCTTTCTGTATTGCACTAATAAAGGCCATGGCTGATTCAATGGTTTGGGCCTGACTGAGATTCATAAGCAGAGGACTGATCACAGACAGAGATGTCTGAGTGCTTACATCATTGGAATGCTAAGACGTATGCTGATGAATTCCAGCATAAGTCAGAAGAGTCTCTAAACCACTCTTACTGGTACAATGGAAAAAAAGCTTCAGGGGAGAGGAGATTATTTACAGTTTGCTACAAAGTTGACTAAGGGTTGACTACAAAAAAATGATGTATATATTTCACAAGAGTGATCAAATATACAGTAGATCGGACCTTAAATCTTAGCATAAATAGGCAAATTCTTAAGTTACAGTAAGACCTTTTACACAGTGACAGGAAAGTACTTGAGAGTTAATGTTCTTCCTGTCTATCCTGAAAACAGGGGAGTTGGTCATTTCCACAGCTGTTAAAACTGCTGTTTATACAGGTGTTTCACTTTCATGTGTCAGATGAGATTTATATGATCACAATACTTTTTACATAAATTCATCCACCTGAGAATTTGTTTAATCAGTCAAATAAACACAAAACAAATGTTAAGGGTTTCCAGCAGCTTTAAAAGCAGTGTGAATTAAGTTTTCAGTAGCACTTCCTCTCATGTAATGCCTAACCTTGGTCTCAATGTCTGTTAGCAGCAGGTTGTCTCCTTGTATCTCCAGGAGCATTTCTTGGGCCCATACACGGCCCATACCATCCAGAAGCTTCAGACGGTCCACACAGTCACCCACACTCTGTAAGTCCTTCCCATCCACCTCACAAGTGAACAAGTGCTGTAGATGTGATGCAATGTGAGTGTTCACAGCCAGTAGCATGTATAGTACAGTACTGCACATTACATTAAATGGGCTTGTGGGGCTTCCTAAATTCTGGGGGGAATGTGTATAGACTATTGATTTTCTATCAATATTATACTTTCTTAAATATGTATAATATAAATATTCCTGTACGTATTTATTGAATTAACATAATATTTTTAAGATATGTAGAATTAATTAACTGATGTGTTATTATTATTTATGTTATGTTTAAAACACATAAAAAATATATCAGTCAAACCTATTAAACAATTTTGCAAGAGTAGTTTGCATTTCAAGGTCTTGAGATAAATGTTATGTTAGAAATAATTAAACAAACCAGCAGAATAACTAACAGCTGTAGAGACAATGTGTTAGGTGAATAGGTTTAAACCATACCTCCACTCTGTACTGAAGTTTCCCCATCATCTTGTTCATGGAAATGGCATATTCCTTTCTTTGAGCTATTGGGATTTATGAGGGATATATCAATAGGTCTAAAACTATTTAATTACACTTTATAAAAAATGTGATGTGAAATGGTGGCAGGTGCCTCCATGTGGAGGCTTGTGAGACGATTGGGAAGGGATTATTATTATTGTATTATAATAGCAAAATGTGTATGCGTAATATAATGCATTAGTAATGTATAAAATAAGAAAATCAGTCTGGTCCAATATCAGTGGCCAGAGAAACACATCCACAGGCTGGTTACAGTAAATATTAACCATTAATTACGTTTAACTAAAATTAAGACAGGAGATATGTACCCTCTACATTCAACCATTCAATGCCTAATCCTCTGTTCATCCAGACACAGGTTGTGTGAAAATATTTAGTCAATAGTTCTCATTGGAAGGATCCCCTTCCCAATCTCCTCACATGAACAATAATCAATGTTAGGTTTTGTTATGTTAGCTTACTGTAAACAGATTTTGCACTAGGCCTGGACACGCATGAAATTTGTGTTGAACCGTCATCAAAGGTGGAATAGCCACTGTCATGATTAAAGGAAAATAATGTGATTGCAACACTGAACAACCTGGTCATGTATCAATTGAATTAAATTGTATTGACAAATTCAAAGAGTTGTATACGTTGACTGGATAGATTCTGCATAGCTACTGGTATCATGACCAAAGTCACTGCTATTCCTTAACATCTTCCAGATTGGGTTGACACCTGTAATATCAGTGATATGTTACATGTTTTTTTAAATATTTTTCTTTATTATAAAGTTTAATTATTCATATAAATGGATTCCTATTGGGTATTTTGTATGGGAGGAAAAACTCCTTAAATCGGTCTACCAATTACATAATTCTTAAGGCTTCTTCAATACAAACACATTTTTCAGTTAGCTATGATGCATTCACAGTTGAGATGCCACGAAGCCCTTACCTTTTAGATCTGATGTAGATACAGAATACTTAAAGGCTTAAAGTTTATTATTTCCCTGCTCTTCTGTATAAACACGGATCATAATCCACACCTGGGTGTCAAGAAACAGGAAAAACACGCCCGTCTTCCTTGTAAAACAGAAAACCAAAGTCCATTGTTATATGGATCAGGTTAAATCATTAGCGTTATGTCCCATCTGCACATGGATCACTTGATAAGGAAAAGCAGTTAATTGGAGAGCCAGTATGAAGCATACCTCAGGGCAAGACACAAAATGACAAACCCCTATTTGAATCAGTGAAATATGGGAAGCCACTAAATCAAAAGAACTTCCACCAGAGGAAGTTCTTCTACAAATAAAATCAGCAAGATATTGTGTTCTCAAAAAGGTTTCAGCATTTAATTAATTAAATAAATACAAAAGCCACTTGGCCTTTGGCTGAGGCTGGACGCTTTTCAGACTTCAAAGTACATCACTGTTTAATTCACCCAGAAGAGGTCAGTAGATACCAGTGAGAGAACGTAAAGCTGGACAAGTACTATTATAAAGGCATCTGCATTCTGGTGAGAAAGTATTGTGCTTATCAGACCAAGATTCAACAGCATAACAGAACCACTGAGTGGTGTGTGTTGTTAACTGTTGTTCTCCTGACTATAAAAACCAGTACATCGCTGATGAATCAAATAGGATGTGAGGGTTAGACTCCAGCAAGGGGCACCGCTCCACATTCATAAATTCATAGATTTATAGTATATCACTTTGAGCAACATTTCATGTTCCCATTAATAAAATTGATTCCACAAAATCTCATGTACCTTTTTATTTGATATAAAAAAAATAAAGATAAACACAAACACAAAACTTAACCACTACGTCAAATGTATTCTGTTTAAAACTCTGGCTGTCTGAATTGCCTGAGCAATATAAAATTAAAGAAATAAGAAATAAAATTACCATACATTTTCAATGATTTTTGGTAAAGCTCTTTTTAATTAGGGGTAATTCATTATTTATGACTGACAAGTAATTTAATGCCACATTTATATACACATCCATTTAATAAAATGTGACAAGATAAAATACATAATGCATTTTCTGGAATCAGGATAAAAAGCTACACAGGTAGTTCAAAAGTCAATGAACTGTATAAATAAGGCATGAGGTTATGTCTGTAACTCATTGACCATGATGTCATGTGGAAATTAGGACTTTGCCCCAAGTATTCATGAAACCCTTCTCTTGGAGTGCAATAGCACTATTTCTATATACAAACGTAGAGTCACATTAGAGAAAGACTTGAAGCAAGGGAACACTACTGTATATTGTGCCTACAGTACCAGTAACCTAAATTAACATAGCATAAGTACTTCTTTGCTGTTTATAAGTTCTTCTCACAAGCGAGGTTTGTCTGTTGCCAAAGCTCTACTTTGCAGTAGAGCCCAGGTAGCACCACTTCACTGAGCCTGCAAAGCCTGGGTGATATTAAGGCCCTGCCCTGGTGGCACAGGCCAGCTATCTTGGCCTGGGTGGTTCTGCAGCAGACAGTAGAGCTGCTTGAGATGGGCCACTATGTTGTCCTTGATATCAGGAATGGAAATCTGCAGACGTACACTGCCACTGTCAAAGGACCTCATATTGTCTCCGGAAAACATCTCGCTAATCATACGAGCCACCACCGGAATCACCTGGCAGGCAGACAAGGACACAAACATTACTGCGCTGAACACTAAATAGATACACAATTAGCAAGCCCCACATCAGCGGGAGAGGTACTGTACCAAGCAAGCCAACATGATAATCGAAGGCTGACAGTTGGTCAGTTAGCCTAGCTTGCTCCATGTTGTTCTGCAAAGCTTTTCTTAACCCTCGTAATGTCCTCTGGGTCAAACTGACCCAAATCACTAGCTCTTTGTGGCAGATAGAAGGCGCTAAGCCTAATTCTACAGCTCACACACACATATGATGTGCACTGCTGGCACAACAAGGTGTGTGTTTGAAACACAAGCACAACAAGAAGGGTAAAAGGCACAAAAAAACTACATAAATACATAAAGAAATAATTAATAAAGAAATAAATACACATAAATCATACACAATCAGATGGCGCCGCCGTGTGGCCAAAAACGAGATTTCTGAGTACATTACAAGGGTTAACCCTCCCACTATACTCAGGTTTCAAATGCACTACCTTGTAATTTTGACCCTGATGACAGCAGGAGGGTTTATTGGAATCTGACTTATTAAGTTCTACCTTAGATGAGGCAATACCTTACCGATAAAAACCATGTCTCACCTGAACCATGATGAGTTTCCGCTCTCTGGGCCTACCATCAGGCCATTCTTCTCCAAAACACAAGTTGATGTCAAACTGTGGCGGGCTTGATGTCTGGCCACGCTGGTGGGCTATCACTCCTGCATGTCACAGTTTATGTTGATAACATACAAATTAGCCCTTTTTGTTTTAAACAGTGTCATAGCAGTGTAAATATTGTCAATGCAAGTTAGTACATGTAAATCAAACATGGCAAAAGGGGTCCATTTTAAGGAACATAAATATGTAGGTCAACATTATGAACCATGTCTTTAGTGTTTGTTTTTAATTCTCAGCCTACTGAGTGGTTGCAAACATCAGTCCATAAGTAAACCAAAATGTACTTACCGCTGAGAAAAGACTCCAAGCAGAAGAGTTTGATCTTCCTCTGGCGTTCGATAAGGTTCGGTGCATTGGGGTTTGGAGCGCAAGGACCAGACCAGTACACCTTACACTGGCAGAGACGCACCGCATAGATGTCATGGCCGCTGACCTCCAAGATCAGGCCTCGGTCCATGACATCCAGCAGGCGGTTGGTGAAAACCCTCTGCTTGTCGTTGGTTATGTTCTCTGTGCTGGGGAAGCGCAGTTGCTCTAGGCTCACCGGCCCAAACAGCTCTTCCTGGTTGACCATGGGGCCCAGGTCCCCATAGAAGAGCCTGCAGCCCTGGGGGTTGCTGATATTCATTGTAGGGCACACCTCCTTTCCCCGGTACTGAAATTGCACCTCAAGGTCTGTCACTGAGTTGTGGAGACAAATCAACCGATACATCAGCAAATATACTTAGATGCTTCCAACCCTATTGCGCTAACCCTATAAATTCACCATGGGGGGGATACAGTGCATCATTACATGATGATGTGCAGTACTGGTACTGTCCACTAGATGGCACCCTATTATCAATAATCTACATTACTCACTTGGCAGAGAGCTGATCCACATTTCTGGGGAAGCAAACATGGCTTCAGGCATAGACATAGGAGGAGGTTGCATTATTGGATCGGGCAGAGCAGGGGGCATCTCAACTAGCGGGCTGTTGACCATTTCCACATCCACGGGCTCCTCCTTTTTGATCCAGTCCTCCACTGAAGGGGGTCCACAGCTGGGGGGCTGAACAGATGACTCAGAGCCACTTGGAGACCACATGATGAGAGGAGAGGGACTGGTGCCTTGGTGGAGAAAGACACAAACCAATCAATATACACCTGTAATGGGTACAGATTTCCCGCCATTCTGATAGTCAACCTCATAAGCTACAGTGTATACAGCCACCTGCCTGACCTGCAGAAGGGTATGGAGGCAGAGACTCAGGCGTATCTGGGACATCTTCTTCACCGACTTCCTCTTCATACGGAGTCCAGGGCCCGGGATCAGAGGACCCTAGCAGGTGAGAGACAGGGAAAGAAGTGAGGCCTTGAAGGAGACACAGGTACTCATGAAGAAACGTGTTTAACACACATCTATGAGGTGTCCCCTCAAGCCATTTACCTGGGTTACTAAGGGGCTGTGGAATGTCACACACATCATATATCTTCAGGGGATTCATGGGGACCTCTTTGGTGCCATCGTAGATGAGGTTAAATTCACGGCTTTTGTTCAGGGCACAACGAAGCTGGGCTTTCCACTTGGCAGGATCAGGATCATCCACTCCCTCTTGGAACTTTCCTGTCTCTACTGCCCATGCCTGGTGAATTAGTAGGAACTTAACTGTCACTTTCAAGATCACAGAACACTTCCTGGTGATTTGTTAAGAGTTACCCCCATTTGTACTCATAATTGCACCACCACAAGGAAACAAAACGGTTGATATTTTCACATTTGACACTGACAAAATGCTGGATGTCAAGAAGAGAAAATATCTAGAGCTAAAAAGAAAATGCACAATCCATAAACAGCCTATCAATACATATTCTTGATCATTATTAGGCTACTGTATATTTCAGAGACCTAGCAGCAAACATGTTGCATAGGACTAGAAAATTACCTTAAAGATTGTGTTTTCTTCATCCTGTTGGAGTGTGTGGCGTGTAGCGTGTTTCCATGGTATCTGAAAGCGCATGGCCTCCCGGTCAATCCACACTAAACCTGGATAATTCCCACTGTCCACCTGAGAAACCAGCCACGGCTTGAGCCTAACACGTCGTGGAGTGACCGACATTCTTATGGAAAAGACAGGAAGATATACGACCTGTAATATGAATTAATTATTATTTCGTTTGACCATTTAATGTAGTAGGCTATATGCATTGTCTAAGTATGTGTTAAGCAAAGTCAAGCCTATAGGCTGTCTGACGGAGAATTGTTTAGTATTATGACTCAGCACATAGCTATGATACAGGTGTGTATCATAGCGTTAGGCTTTTTGTAAACCTATAGCTGCAGTCGCAGACTTTTTAAATTGCAGTTATAGCTCAGATTTCAATGTTTAGCCTAAATGATTATTCAATATAAACCATTTTTTATATTGTGTTCAACTGGGAAATTGTGTTCCAAACATTCAAATAAGCTCGATGATGACAATATCGAAAAAACAACATACCTGCAGGAAGGAGGAAGTAACAATGTCTCTTGAACGCCAACTATCCAACAGCTGGCAACAGTGTGGTTAATTTCCCTGTTGGTAGCTAGAATGGCCTAGTTTCTCCTCATAAAGTTGAACAACAACCAACGCCACGCTCTACTTGATAATCTCAGTAATAGTAATGACAGAATTCAACAGCCTGACTAAAAGTACTTCAAACCAAACGCGTATGTTTCTCACCCCATTTGACTCCACCCCTTTCTCTACCGAAACTCAGGTAGGGTGGTGACGTCACAACCTACCTTTCTGTAGAGACAAGAATACAGTATGAGACGACCAGGATGTGCTATATAAGACCAATATGCTTTATTGTGATGCTGCCTATATCAAATAGCCTAACACATCCACATCAATGAAAACTTTACCATTATTTGAAAGTGTATTAATCATATGAATCAAGATTATTTTAGGATTAATCACGATGAATGTATGATTAATCATGCTTGTATGATTAACACTTTTTTATTTACTTTAACAAACTAACCCAAATCAGTCCAGAAACATATCAGACTGCACCGACCTGTCCACGCATGTGTTCATATCTCTAATCAATAAACGCACCTTTTCAGAACTGCTTTTATTGTGTTATGTGCTGTTGTTACTTTTAATGATGGTTTTAATTTATGTAAAGTGTGCATTTTTATTATTATTGTTCATTTAGGTTGATACATATGGGTAAATTGTCAGGCCTATTAACCTACGCGAATGACCGTGAATTTGGTAGGTTAAAAGTGTATCTAAATGTGACAATAGGAAAATGATTGTCCAGACTGCATGATAATAAATCATCTAAAGACAGATGAGTTGACTTCTTGATGATTGCAGTGTTATAAAAATCAAACATCACTCCCTGAAACTACTCGAGGTTCTGTGCATGTCCGTTAGGCCTATTATTGCCAGCTAAAAAGTGGAGCTTATTTGTTCCTGAATGCACAATTCTTGGCATGGCCGAACAATGATGAGAATGCAACAATATATCTATGTGTATATATATATATATATATATACATATACTGTATATATATATATGTATGAAGGAGGCTGAAATGGGCTGATATGACCTATAAGCAGTCTAACTAAATATAAAAAGTATTTAATTTAATTAACGATGTTGTTTTTTACATTTTTATTTATTTATTCAATATAAAATCTTTCATGTTAAAACACTGCTATAGTGAATTTTCACACTTATTGTGAGACTTTGCATATAGAAAACTAAATACAGTGAAAATTGGTGAAAACAGTATAGGCTATATCAATCAGTATCAGTATATCATGAGTGTGTCCGCAATGTCCACCTTGAACATTAATGTTATGGAAACACATTTCATGAAGATACTTTAGAAAAGTAACAAAATATCGGTATTTACCAAGCATCCTGGCTGCTCCCCAAACTTCACATAGGTACCAATACAAAATTAGCCTCTAAAACAGGAATCTGGGGTTGTTTAATTCTCCTACAATTTTCTGAAATTGAATTTAGCAACTTTCTTTTCAACATTTTTAATTCACACGAAAATGTATCAACCCCATTTAAATCAAATACTTTCTATAACTTCCAACCCTCATACAGTAGGCAAGGAGAAGAAGTTGTATTAGAAACACTATTCTCATATTGCTAGAGGGTGGCACCGTTATTTTCAGCCAGTAGATGTCAGCTAAGTCTTAAGCTTTTTCTCCATATATACCTTTCCTAAACAGACCCATCATTTATGGCTTACTTTCTCTATTTCCTATTCCAGAAAGAATGTGGAGGTATTTTCAGGACAGTAGGCTAAATTACTTAATTATACCCTCCTGAAAAGACCTCCCGGAGCATTCAAACATAACACCAGGAAAAAATCGACAAGTAAAAATAATTGTAAATAAAATGAATTAATATTATGCACAGCTATCAATATTCAGAATGCACATTGCAGGCATGCATTTTACCCTTATATAATCTTACCGTAAGGATCCGTTTATTCAAAGATAGAATATTATTTCATTGTACTCATCTTGTTTGGGTTTATTGTTCAGCTTGGTAAGGGCACTTTATTAATAGTCTAAAGTGACAAATAATGTCTTACAGATAATTACTACTAATTGCTATGAAAGATCATCCTATATTGAGAAAACAAGCAAGACATAACAACATAAACCAAAACTATTAGGTTAGCAAGTACTGTAGAACTTTAGGAAACTGGCTAAATCTCTTATCTAGTGACTAAAAATGTGACTTGACTGGGCTAAATAATCAAGAGTGATTATCTGGAGCAAGTGAGAAACCAAAAAGAACCAAAGGGTGCTGACATTATCCCATTCCTATAAATTAATGTGAATTCAATATTCAACTAGATATCATCTTGCAGCAAGCATAGCCTATATATGCAATACACATATTGATATTATCCCCACTACCTCCTATCTATTGTGTAGGTTCAATATTTTGATTATGATGATGTATGTGACTAGAGATAACAGAAGTTGATTTGATACAACTTGCCATCACCACAACAGTTACTGGAATTGGCCATAAAGATAATACACACATCCAAGGAACTCAAAATGCACAATACAAGGTATAGTCATCGATTGTAAGCTAATACACTTTTTGTTAAATTCAACGAATATACTCATGGTCCACTACCTGCCTGTTCTGTGTGCGTGTTGGAAAAAAAGTATTTGGTACTTCTACACAGCCCTGGCTATGTAAATGGAAACACAAAAAACTTAGTGCAGACCCCACCACACAACAATATCCTATCCTTGGTAATGTGTTTCCCTTTAGAGGGAGCAGCCATATGGCATTGAAGGAAGAGGTAATTTTGTTTTGATCAAGTTCAAATAAGCTTTTTCAAAATGACTGACTACCTTTAAATTGTACACTGAACATAATTGGTGAAATTAATCTTAAGTGTATCTACTCATTGCCAAGATGCCTTGAAATTCCTTCTCCAGCACATTTCAGACATATATCCTTGCATCCGTCAGCCTTGTGAGTTCTCACTAAGGTCAGAAAAACTGGATGGACCAGTCTAGTCTCCCAGACAACCGTTTTGGTACAACAGAGAACAGTGAGTTCCCTTCCACAATAACACAATCAAAATTAGCAGGGAAGGATATTAGATTGTCACTCAAATAAATATATTACATTACAGAGTTGCTCCATTGAATGTTATCTAAATTTGAACACAGGTTTACGGCGAGGTTTAGAAGAGTGTACACATTGGGAATTTGTCTCTCAAACTTTTTTAGGAAATTAGCCCTGGCCTTAAGCCAAGGTGTAAACCATGCACCTTAACAGCAGATGACAGAGGGCAGGAACCAGGTGTTCTGCTAAGAATTATTGTTGTGTGGTTGCTATACTGTAAGTGGTTAGCTCACTGACAGTTTGAGAATACTAATAAGTGGAGACTCTGCAACTCCATCTTCGCGAGTAGCCTGCTTAAGTAAAATGTCCTCACCTTTCCTAAGTAAATAATAATGCAATGGAATTAATGTTGATTTGCAACTATAATCGAAAAGAATATCTTAATTTTGGAATCATTACAAACTTAAAAATTAACTGACTAGTTATTACTGTGTGCTGTACTAAAACACACAGAGGCCACTAAATCACATGACAAGACCTACTATCAAGGATATTGTATTAAATAAAAATATATTGATGATAATATATATGATGTGTGTTAATGCATGTATATTTTAAAAGTAATATAGAAAAAACAGTCTTTCTAAAATAAAGCCATAACCCTATTGGACCTCTGTCACTGTTATATATTATGGTGATGCTATATGTTGATCAAATGAGTCAATATAGTGTTTAGTGATTTAATAAAGTTTATGGTGTTTATTCAGGCTGATATATTACGTTTTTGTGTACATGCTCTCAAGTGAAGCAGCATTTAGAATTGAAATACAAGAACACTTTCATGCAATCCAATACTGTATGAAACGAGGACAAATAGTAGGTTTGAGTTTTCCCTGAATTGGCAATGGAATGTTGCATGGTAAAAAGGTGTGTGCTCACCTGTCTCACCTGTTCATGGTTCAGGTGTAGTATAAAAAGGGAGGTACAGTGAAAGGAGAAGAGGCGGGGTCAGCTCCATTTTCTATGTAGGCTTGTGAACTTTTATCCAAATCAGTGGAACCGAGATTACTCAGTCAAGTTCTAGCAAACAGTTTACCTATCGCGAATTTGAATGGATGTCTCCGTGTCTATTTCGTAATTTGGCCTACCAGTTGGACAAAATGGGCTATTAATTAAATCTAATCGCTACATATATAGAAGCATATTCACCTAAACATAATCATGAAAAAGGGGGCGTTTAATTTTTTGAGTCGAAAGAACCAATCTCTTTTCGACACCAATATTAAACTCCAGGAGATGGGTAAGTAGAACATACAAATTATGAAGATTAATATGTCTTATTCATAAAATATCGGTAAAAAAATAATATGTGATTTCCACAATTAACTGGAATGAAGTGCGAGTTTTTAAATTATTATGCTGTTATTAGCTATTATTTTCAAACTGGCGATATTATAGCAAGAACATTTTAATCGTAGTACTATCACTACATCCTATCGCGACTTATATGGCTGCTGAACAGTGACAACGTCCTACCGTCCATAAATCGTTGTCCATACACGTAATTTACCTTAACCCGGTAGGCTATTTCCAGGCTAATCATGTTGTCCTATATCTAAATTGTTTTGCTGCCCATATCAGCAAATATATATAATATTTACCCTACAGAATATTCTGAACATGTACATTTGGTAACTACAATATTGGTTGTCGGTTTTCTGACCTTTATGATCTGGTTTACCCAAACTACTTAAATTGATATGCAAAATCATACCATAAGAAATTTGTATATTAAAATCAAGTAGGTGCACAATAGCTTTCCTTGCTTATGTTATTTTGCTATTAGATCATTGGTTTATTAATAGGGGCCATATGCCTCTGTGATTGTTAGCAGGGACTTGCCTGCACTGTGATTATGTAAACACAGACTGGTTGAAGTATTTTAAGTGCCTTTCATTGAGATGTCACCTTCATCACCTGGCTATTGGCAATAAATAATAATGTGTCATAGATGAAACAACAAACAAAACAATGCATACAGATTCAAAGCTCTATTGAAAGACAAGCTGCCACCCAAATTGGATTGAATTGCCTTTGAATGCAACAGTACACTAACAGTTCCCCTATTTGGATTAATTGAACTCAACTAAAATTGGATATTGACTAGCAAATCCAAACATTGGACATCTGATCATCAACTTCTGAAGAATGAATATGTATAGAACCTTGCCTGAAAGAACAATGTCCTTTGAACTTGAGTGCAAAATTAGTGTCAAATTGCATGTTGGAGGCTCAGTAGCTATTGTGTTAGGAGGCAAATTAAAGTACTCATGTTTGTTGTGATTAGAGTGTTTGCTTTTGAATACAGCAGTATCAAGCCTAACTGACCTGGTGTGTTGTGTCTGTCATCAGATTCCTCCTAAATTACTTTTACTCTACTCTACTTTTACTCTACAAAGATTTGAATAGCAAAAGTAAATTAAGTAAAAATAATACAACCATCCAAACATTTCCAATATGCATTCCTTATAGGAAGGTATCCTTTACTGGTTGTTAGCAGCCAGACACTAAACAGTAGCCCTTTTCTTTCCCAGACCATGTGGAGCTGGTGCTTAATTCATCCACAATCCCTGAATCGGGCACTGCCAAAGTGCGGTCAAGACCCGGTGTGAGACACTACAATGTAAGCAACCCTTTGCTGAGCTGAACTGAGGCATATAATGCATTCTTATTTATAAAATCTGGAGTGCATTTCATCATTTACACCTATTCTAATTCATTTTTGCCTTTGTGTAATAGATAATAAGGTTTGGTCTTTGAGAATACTTTAATGTGTTTGACACTACCGTGGCCCTTTGATAGCTCAGTTAGAACTACACTGACTGGAATTCACAAAAACAAACAAAAAAAAACGTTATATTAAGGAAAGTATTTGTACTTGGTTGATAACATCATTATCAACCATAAACAATGCATTTATTAAATTTTTTACTTAAAATGGTTAGCCTTAGGTTGTGCTGATGGAAAACTGGATAATGTTATTATAGACGGTCATACCATAAGACAGCAATCTGTCTGTTTCACACACTTTTGGGGAGTGTTCTATGGCCTCCTTTGGTATTAGTGACACACCCAGTGGCACATGGGTTGGACCACTTCTGCTTCTGACAGATGAAAGTGAGTCATACAATGTAACTAAGCGACCGCATAAAACTGGATGATACACCTTTAATAATAACACTCCTCTAATTTGTTGTGAAACTACCCTGTCCGATGATGTCAAACTACAGAAAATATGCTTATATATTAAGAAGTTAGGATAATACCTTGAAAGTCATAAAGCTGTATACAAGGGGCATGAGTCACGTCATAGAGGAAATCCTTTGCTTTACCTGTCTCAGGTAATCTTACTCTGTGTTGCTAGGGCTCTCTATGAATTACTTAACATGTCTGTCAACAATATACTGTATATGGTCTTTGTGGAGTCAGGAAATCAACAGGTTGTTGAGCTAGCTAGTCCATATTACTGAAGGAATTTGAGGTACAATATATTTCTTTCCTTTGGAAAGACATCTGCCATGCAATGTTACATGAAGGACTTTTATTATATAACCAGGTTCATTTTTTGCAGTATTTAGTTTTGCCTTTACAAACCCACTTCAAGATTATTAATATAAGGTGTTGCCCGTCTTTCAGTTTCACTATATTGCTAGTTTTCAGTAAAGCATATGAACCTTTCTTCTACAACATCTTCATTTATTATTGCAAACTTGCTGCCAAAGTTAAGATAAATAGAAGTGCTGGAGTAGAAGAAAATATAAAAAAATAAAAAAATAAACGTATTGAAATTGGAGCTGTAATGGCTTCTTAATGGATACTTTTGTTAATTATTTCTTTGGCTGCTCTTTGGCCATGATGAATGACAGTGTAATTGGCCATTCAAACCTTTATCAATGAATGTTAATTAGTAGCAAGAGCAGGTTTGTTCATTCTTCTCCACATTATAATGCTACTCCCACAGAACGTAGAAGCTATTGGTCCATTCTCATCTACATATAATAAGCTCCATCTTGTGTGATTAATGTGTTTGTGTTCTTTCCCACAGTCCTCGGGTGACAACTTGCTTGGGTTTGCTGTTCCAACACCCACAGTCCCTGTCCTCCCCTCACACAATGGCTTGCAGACCAATGGTTCAGGTGATGGTCTATAGATTAAATATTGATGTTACTTATAATGCTCTGAGCATTTCAGCTAATTCAGTGATACAATGGATTCAGTGTAATTTTCAAAAGCACTATGACAATGAGTGTTTACTTAAAGGACTGATAATACTGGACAGGTAAATGTTTGACCAAGTTATTGCACAATGTCCCTTTTGAATGTGTGCAAGCAACAATTCACATAGCCGCCATATTTACTGAATGGGAGTGAATGCTTTTTTTGAAAGAATTGAAAATCAAAGCGATTTATTTTAATGATTTAGGATTTAAAATGTAAAGTATTATAAAAAGTATGACTCTCTTATAGAGTATACATCTGTGATTTGAAAAGTAATGCAGATTCTCTACCATATACTTTGTCTCAAATGTTGTCATCTTCCACTTCGGCATACTTTATATTTTATTACCACTGTGCAGATAGATTGTAACATTACTTACGCACATACGTAATATGAAGTGCATATGCATACAGTGCATAATTTAAATTCCAGTCAGTGTTAGAATTATTTTCTAATACTGATTAGTTTTTCTTTGGTTAGTTGAGGTTTATCTACAGGAAATTGGCTAAACCACTTTAATACATATGCTGACTGTAGGTTGCTTTCTCTTTTCTAGTCAGTGGAGATCGTTTGTCCAATGGATCAGTTATTTCTGTGCCCGACTTGGTGGAGGGGGAAATATTAGTTCCTCCTCCTCCTTCTATTGCACCTCCCCCCCCTCCAAAACAGTTCATACCTCCTCCACCAGATTTCATGGGAGATCTAGACAGTAATGACTTTGCAGCCCTTCAACCACCTTCTATGCCCCCTCCAAAACCTCCATCCCAGGCAGCATCCCAGGCAATGTCTCTGGAGGAGAATGAAGATCTAAACCACTTAAAACCTCCACCTATGGCCCCTCCAAAGCCTCCAATTAATTCCTGTAAAGCCACTACATCATCCCTGCCATTTTCTACCCCACCACCAGCCAGAGTCCCCGATCTGTCAGAATGTCCAAACTTTGCCCCACCACAGCCTCCTTCAGAAAAGAGACAGAAGTATCAGAAGACCCCACCACCAAAGCCCATTCGGCTGTCATCGATGGGAAGCCTAGATGCCTTGGTACCTCAAGCTCCATCCTCCCCTGGACAATCACATACCCCCTCCAGCTTTAATCCCCAATCTACAGCAAAGATCTATGTGCCCAAGACATCCGTTATCAGTGGGGGTTCAGACCATGACACAAGACCCAAACAAATGTTACTCTTGGAGGATTCTGCATCTGTAACCTCAGCGATGGTGCCTACTCAGACAAATGGGAAAGTGACATCTGTAGCATCACCATCAAAGCCAGTTGGTGCCAATAGTTCTGGAGCACAAAGGGAGAAGGAAGAGATTAATGAGAACTCACAAGCTAAACTTCCTTCGCCAACATCACAATCCCAGCCACAGTCGGTTAAAACTGAGACTGTTGCAACACAGCACGAAATAAATAAACCTGTCCAGTTGCCACAACAGGTTTCACCTAAGCTTAGAAAAGATCCAGTTTCTCAGTCCATCCTAGATAGTAACCAGATGAAAACGGAACAATCAGTTCAGATTCATCAAGTCAGTTCAAGTCAGAATCACAGCTACAGTCCTTTAATAGATCGCAAACTACGCACTCTGAGAGGTAGTGAAACCAGTGGGACACGAGAGGGTCCTGCAGCTTCCCCCTTTGCGCTTCTGATGGCAGCAAAGGAACGAGAGAAACACAGATCCTCGCTTTCATGTGTCAACAGTTCCATGAACAACAAAGAGCCATGTGCAAGCATTCAACCCAGTGACTCTAATCCCAAATCCTTTATTGTCACCCCAAAATCCACCTCATCTCCGTCTCTAAGCCCAAAGTCTGTTGTCCCTTTGGAGCCTATAAGGACACATACTTCAGAACAACAAAGGAGTGTTACACTTAACACACAATCCACCAATCTGACAGCTACATCTACACCAACCATCAGCTCACCTGAGAAGAAGCAGAATGTAGTAAGAGGACCTGCGGTTACTGAAGGTGTACCTAATGAGGGTAAAAGAGAGGAGTTACATACGCCATTACTCCCTCCTCCTCCAGAGTTTGCCAACTTTAGTGATTTAGATGAGTTTACAGAGTCACCTCCTAACTCCCCTGCACCTGATCCTCCTGCAAAGAAGGCACCTTTATCAAGTGGTAGCATTGGACCTTCTGTTCAATCACCTCCTTCACAAAAGCCCCCACCACCTCCGATGGCACCTTTACCAAGTGGTAGCATTGGACCTTCTGTTCAATCACCTCCTTCACAAAAGCCCCCACCACCTCCGATGGCACCTTTACCA
>JAODUG010084211.1:48701-60195 GCA_027564795.1 Aphredoderus sayanus
AGTGTTAGCACCACTCCTTCTGTTCAAGCACCTTCTTCACTAAAGCCCCCGCCACCTCCAAAACTCCCACCTCCTGACACAGATTTCAGACAACGCCTGTCATTGCAAACCAAGTCTAAAGTGGCCCCTACCCAACCACCCTCTTCCCTGTCAGCCAGCCAAGCCACACTCCTTGGTATTTTGCAAAAGAAAATGTTGGAAATGGACCACAAAATAGCCCCAATGAAGAACACAGAAGCACATTCTGATGACTGGGGTTCCCCCCTATCTGATGAGGAGACAAAGTTCCCTGTTGTCTCTGAAGCCAGACAACAGAATAACACTTTGCCCAAAAAAACAAGCCTGGACATGCGTGAGTTGGAGAGTAAAGTGGCCAAAAAATATCAAGACACTTCCTCATCAAAGGGTGTCACCAGGTAAGATTTTCTCTGCTTACATATTACAGCTTCAGTATTTATGCGACACTGTTGATCAGGGGTCAGGTTTGTTATGCCATCATAACCATTATATTATTTTCTTCTTTTCAGCAATGGACCAAAGTCAAAGCACCAATATGGTATGACATTTACAGTGAGGCCAGGAACTAAACAACCTATAACCTTGGTTAGTAAAGGGGATTCAACATGAGAGCCATACTGTATAGGCTTAACATTTTGTATACCACAAACATTGTGTGATATCAAGTATAGATATAACCATAGACACTCGTTGCAATTAGGCTATATATAAAAAAATTAAAAACTTTTACAGAAATATATTTAGCAAGGACTTTCAAAAACCATTGCTTTTCTTAACAGCTGCTGTTCAGTATAATCAGTATAGGTACAGTACATATTATCCTGCTAAACACAGGTTTTATGTTAATGTTTCACTTTGCTAATGCTCATATTGATTTCATTAAAAATTATGGCACAGTATGTACATTAGTATATATTTAACACTTAATAATATTGCATATTAGGTTGTAAAGAAAATATCAATACAATGCATTAGTATGAAAAAATTATACTATATTTATGTATTTTATTCTCACCTATGCAGTTGCATTGTGACTTAGGTACATTGTGGAGTTTATTTTGATATTTGGTGTTTGTATTTCTATAATAACTGAGCTGTATTGAAAGAGGATGGCTAACGGGAATGGCTAAGAAAACATATCCCATGAAGAATGAGATATAGGCTGTAATTATACAATTATGCTATAGTTAAATGGTATTACTGTTACATTTTCATTATTTAGGTTAGACCATATGAACAAAGTTAGTATGACATCTGACTACAATCATTATTTTCTTTAAATCAATCTTTAAACCATAAATGTTGCTACAACTGTTTTCTTATGTACATTTAAACATCTGCAATTACATTTGAAATAAATATTGTAAATATCAGGATTTTACATTACTATTATCTAATAAAGCAGTTAAAATGCAGCATAAACTAGAACATTTTGGTTGGAAATACCCATGCGGTTGAAATCAGTATTACAACATTGTTTTTCAAGGCAGAGAACTCAAGAAGTGTAACTTCAAGTGAAACTGCATTATCTCGTCTCTACCATACATACTGCACCACGTCCAAACTATAAAGGATCAAAGAAAATAAATGTTTACATTTAAGATTCCTTCTTGTCAAGTGTCAATCAAGATTACAGTTGGATATATAAGAAAAAGCTCCATATATATTATTTCCATTATAAATGTCACCACCTTCCTACAGTAAAAGCTTCTTCTGCCTTCACTTACGATTTGGATAGGTATGACATTTAGCAAACTGGGAAAACTGGCTGTTTACATTTTGTATATGCAGCATATAGCCCTGATTAAAACAACATTGTGGTTTACCAACTTCTGGAATGCAGATCTGATGGGTTCCACGAATGTGAACATGACGTTTACAATCTTGGAACCCATCAGATCTCATTGCCGATATCTGCATTCATATGCATATCTGTTTATAGAGTTTTTATTCTGAAACCATTTTCCCATCCATAATCACTAGTTATAGTTATGCAAAAACTCAAAAAACCTGTTTCAACTTAAATCAAAATAAGGACAATTTCAAGTGCTGATTCTCATCCTTTTTAATAATTGATATTTGTATGATACAGTGTGTGAAAGGCATCCAATGTTATTTTGAGAGAAGTGCACAATTCCAGGGTTCATTAGGTTGGATTAGGTGATGGCACCAGTTTACCTCCTACTGACTGATAGTAATCCACCCACACAAAATATGTTACACCCAATCCCTTAATTAGAATGGGTGTTTTTTGGCCACAGTAGTGTCAATTTCTACTGCTTTATTTTTTAGACTGTAGAATAGACAACATATACTAGTGATAACCTGTATGCTCTTACACATCATATCGAACCATGTCTACATATTTTGGTTGTCAAGCAGGTATCCATCCAACACAGGCTGTCTTACGAATAAACACAGGTAAGAAAACCTAAAGGGTTTAAATACTATTGCTAGTACAATATGAAACCAAATGTAATGATATATTACACAATAGAAATGAGAAACAATAAGTTCAACTACAAAATTTAAACATTATTTAGTCCAAAGAAAATGAAGCATATATTTCAGTGAACTTAACATGAATGAGTTGATGAGTTACTTTCTTACACCCAATTGGACAGGATAAAGCCACTGGCAAAATGGCTTTATCCCTTGCAAGTAGTGGGAAAAACATTTTCAAGCCATTCTTATTGGACTTAGCAAGACACCCATTGCATTGTTCTAAGAAGAGGAAGTGGAGATTGCGGCTGATGGACCCACTGTGTGGTGGAGTACCTGGTGATCCCAACCAACAGTGGTGAGGGAATCTGAGCCAGCATGGAGCCAGCACACGCCCCTAACAAAGTCCTGGTGTCGTCTGTCTCTGAAACTAAACAGAATGCACCATCAGTATGCATCACCTGTCTGGACAGGAGCTTTCAATTCTTGACACACACTTCGAAAAAGAGAAGTGGATTAACTCACATTTCTTTCAGGTCAGAATTGACCACAGAAAGGGAGCAGTCATCACTGATGGAGGCTAGCAAAGGGGTACTGCGAGAGAAATAACAGGGTGTTTGAAGGACTGAACAGAAGGTGCCTCATTGGGTTCTGGAATAAGGAAAAGACAAGACTTGTGCTGCTTACGTATGTGTGGAGAATGCTAGGCCATTGATCCTGCGAGTGTGGGCTGTCTTTGTATTGGCGGCTTCTGTTCCTTGGAAGTCCCTGACAGTTACTCTGCCCAAGTCGTCACCTGCAGCACATTAAGCACAATCACAACACCCAGCCTGCCAATTGGCTGCTGTGGCTGATCCATTATTCATTGCTGGTTCTTACCGTAAGCAATAGTGCTCTGGTGGTGAGGGTGCCAAGTGACGGATGTGGGGCAGGAGTTGGCAGACTCTAGATCTGAAAAACAAGAAGTTAAGGATGTTTAATGTGCCATTCAGAAAAGGACATGCCATTAGGGCTCATGCAGCAACATCCATACAACATACAAATAATGTTATGGCTACTTTGCCAAACGTTATTGTCAAGAAAAGGAGTAATGTATGAACTGTACTGGGGATGTGCATTTTAATCATTTTGACAGTACCCAACAGAGAAAACAAGCAACTCGAGCACTTGTACAGGAAATCAAGGGGGTGATCTTGCAACATGTTACCAGTTAACATCATATAATAATACATTTTATTTGTAATGCAATTTAAATTAAAAGAAATCACAAAGTGCTATATAACCAATACAATAACAGTATCAACTAAAAGCTTTATTAAATAGGCAGATTTTGACGCCAAGTTTAAAAACATCCAGTCTGTGGTGGCCTAAAGTGGTCGAGCACCGCACCACACACGCATTTACACAAACGCTTTATTATTTCCCACATTGTTTTAAAGGAGTTATATTCCACATTCATTTTGCCTTGCCGTCCTGACTGACAGGAGGTGGAATAGGGGGTTTCAAGACAGCCCAGGAATCATGTGTAGGGGTACAATGGAACAGGGACAGGGGTGCAACGTTTGATAACCAGCCATATGTATCCACAAGCGTGTATTATTTCATGAATGAAGAGCATGAAACTGAAGCCGTCCTTGCCCACTACAGGAGGATTATGAGGCAGATTATCCTAGGCTAGACTACTGCTAGCACTTTGGCCAATATAACACAATTAGTGATCATTCAGTTAAACAAGAAACATTAAAGTTTAAAAGAAGACATAGGCCGTCTTTGCCATTATCACAGACATAAAGTTACATGTCTTTGCACGATATGACCGGTCGTTAAAATATATCACATAAAAGCAGCTGTAACTTTGTTGTTACTGTATACTTTATTTGGGGGGTATTACCATGTTACCATTTGACCAAAAAAAGGCATGTCAACATTGTGCGAAGGAGGCAAGTAGTTACTGACCAATCTCTGGATGTTTTATGTATCCCATCATCTACTAAAACATTCCTGATTAAATTAAACAGCCGTCTGATAAAGTATGCAGGACATGGACAACAACATGGACAATTGTTCTTTGTTGTTTTTATAACCAACTGAACTCAGCCTACTGAATGTTGACACTTTTCATGTAGCCTACAGACTTTTAATGTGGGAATATCTCTATTGAATGACGTTGTCTCGCAAACACTGGCACAATTATTCTCTGCTATGGTAGCTATGATATTAATTTGAGAGTGCCTGCTGAGCATGAAGAAAGCGTATCTGGCATGTCTCATAAGCTACGTCTCAACCATGCAGTGTCTTACTTCAGTTTGTAAACTGTAAGATAGTAGCTCATGTTATTAACATGAGCTACATAACATAACACGTATTAACTTTCTGATTCGTCAGACTGCCTGTAAATCAAATCTACGTACTCATCTTGCCCATCCCTCCCTAAACTGTACAGTATTTTAGGACTATAATAATCCACCAAACAAGTGGGAACAAAACATTGAAGCCAACATTATGACAGCGCTTTACTGTTTGTGCCAAGAGCTCAACCAGTCAAGTGCAACAAACTGCTTGTTTACACCCTGTTAACAAGTTCTACTCACCTAGTCTTGAAGCGGGTGTGGTTGGCTTCCTCCTATCCCATAACAACAGGCGTCCATCCTGACAGATGATTGGGGGGGAGGAGGGGAACAAAAATGGGTGTGGTTTCAAATTATTTATATTAAATAAAACTATAGTGAAAGTAATGGTGTGTATCAATTTGGGCAGGGAATCACCATATGTAGTGTGGAAGAGGAATTGCACAGCATTATAAATAGATTAAACAGAGTGGAAGTGGAAGCATATGTGTATATATATGCACAAAGAGTTGGGTGCAAATATTATCTATCGACATCTCTCTAAGGACAAGACAATCCTATGTAAATCTGACATGCACTACAAATTGAATCGCATAATAAGCTGCTTGAATCACCACAGTGAGCACAGAACAGGCAGTATCCAAGCTAGAGTGGCATGCATGAGTTGACATCATCTAAGGCTGCAAGCAATAGGCTAGGAAAAAGCTCTCATTCCCACAGGATATTAAGAACAAGAATGCATACTAATGCAACAGTTAGAATTATCACTGCAAGCAAAACCTAAACTAATAGACTTGTGTTTCTTTCCCACAACATGCCAAGACCAAATAACACACCACATAACATAGCCTGTAAGGTAAAAGAAAAAAATCTATTATGTTTAATATAGACTACTTGCATTACTTGCATTTGTAATCTTATATGCACATGGTGTGGTGACCCATCCTTTTGTTACTCTGAAAGTGTCCTGAAACAGTATTCCTCTAATACAAGCTTTTTTATTATTGTGTAATCATTTTACCTCTCCACAGGACAGGAAGAGGGAATCCTCTGATGGACAGCAGGAAACACAAGTGACTGGCTTTGTGTGCGCTGTAGAAGTGATCATCGTCATTCAGTTAAGATTATTCTAACCATAAAGAAATAGTAATTACCTAATATTCACACATTGTGGGAGAAATATTGATATAAGTTGAGAACAAAAGTTTCACTTTATTCATCCAGATTGTTTAACGGAGTAAGTATTATGGTATTCTTTGAAATAAGACATTTCAAGAGATTTCCTCTTACCATTATATGTGGCAACCACTGTCTCTTGACTAAGATCCCATACTTTGATTCTACAGTAGAAGAGAGAAGGGGGCAAGGTCACAACTACTGAGAAAAGATTACAAGTTAAAAAATATAACATAAGACATTCTAATGCAATAACACACTAACCTGCAGTCCATACTGCCTGTGACAGCGTTGCCTGCTCCAGCAGTGGGGCTTACGCTGGTGACAATGTGATCATGTTCATGTTTTGTGAATCGATTTGCTAGCAGGCATTCATCCTCTGCCAACTCCCATAACTCCAGGGACCCTGCAACATATCTAAAAATCTAATTCGACTGACAAATAATAATATAGAAAATACTGTGGTTTAAAAGGAATACTAAATATTCACTAGTCACTAATCTACTTACCAGAGTCTGAAGCAACTAGAAAACACTTTTCTGACAACCATTTGACATCTGTTACACCGGATTCTGTCTGCACACCAGCTTTACAAAATCCTTCATTGGGTGCCTTTCCAGGTTCACTATAAATCCAAAGAGACCCCTGCCAGCACCTGCCAGAAAGACTGGAAGCCCCCAGTAACAGGGTGCCATCTAGAAGATAGAAAATAACTCCAATTAATCTTAACCAGTGTTATGCAATCCATTGGAGAGCACGGTTTACCAATTGCACGAATATCCAGATATTCACACAAATAGTATCTGGGCTACTTGGAACTGGGGTCCATCATGTCTCAAACTCTAAATACAGCGGAACTAATGACATAATTTAGATGGTCTGGCACAATCAATTCCATATTCTTTGTCACTGATTTATAGTTGAGGAAGCACGTGCCTATGTGCTACTAGTGCGGTAGCTTACATTACCTGCCCTGTATTGTGCGGAGTCCAAATGCTTTTCCATGCATGCCGGAGCATTAGGGGGTATATTCCATCTGTTTTCTTTAATCATACTCGTATTATTCACTGCACTTTTCATTCAGTAACTTGGAGAATGTGAGTATTTTCACGCAAAGAGATGAAGCCAGATCACGTTAGCGCGACTTCTGCAAACCCGAGAAGCGTTAGCTAACGGTACAGTGCAGTAGCTAGCTTAGTATTTTAAATGATGATACGGAATACACAATTATGTTTATCGGATCGTAGATATGTAGTAAAGTCCCGGTCAAAATCAAGAGAAAGTCACAAAACACAATATAAAGTTTCTTAAATGAATGAAAATTGCATTTCCGCCTCCACTGGTACTTTTCTTCTTCTTTAAATTGGTGGGTCGGAACTGGCCTGGATGTACATATACTGCCACCTGCTGCATATTTCCCAGTACTGACATCCAGATGTTTTTGTATGATTCATGGAAATAATACAAATTGGTTTGTACGTTTTGTGGAAGCAGCTACTGTAGCGTACATAACCTGTACCCGAATCTAAATTCCAGGTGGTCATGCAGGCAGATTTTTACGGATATGATGTCATATAGAGCCATGTTCAGACCACAAAATGCCGATTTCTCTAAAAATAGGGATTTTCTCAATATTATTATGTTTTGATTACAGTTCAGTTATATTACTTAGTTTACAACTAAAAAAATAGGGTGCAGTTACTCTTTAAAGTAATGTTTTATTGTGTATTCAAGAAGGACGGAAGATAAACACCAGCGTCCATAACAACACATTTAAATTAATTTAATTTAATTTAATTTAATTGTATTTTATTTCATATATTTAAATCTTATTTCAGAATAAACCTAGTTTATTCTGAAATACACAACATATCTAAGCGGATGTTACTGTAATGTTGCGAACATTACACTTCCGCCCTTTGCCTAATATCGATAAGTGATTGGCTTTTTTGATTATTAAAATTGTGTACCTATTGTAACATTTTTCCAAAAGGTAAGCATAAACAACAAAAAGCTATTAAAGCGCGAATTACTATATGTTGATTACTCGTATTTATAATAATTGTTACAGAGATGTCTTTGTCTTAGCGCAAAAAGATGCAGAGCTAACCTTAGCTAGCGTAAACCTAGCTACTGTACCTATGCGATACAAGTGACTGACAGGTAGACAGTCGGCTTCGGCGAGGCATACTGATACATGCATGCACAAATATTGTCTTGCAGTTTGCATATTGCCAGTTTAAATGTAATTGGGAGCTTGTCATGTTTTTTTGTTTTTTTAAAGCAGCATATGTGGCATCCTTGGTCCTGATGTGATTGATCTAGGATGACAGGTGCTAAGAAGAATTAGGTGTAAATTGTCAAATACAGTCCAGTCAATGTCCACTTCCACTATAAAGATTCAGACTTACAATTCTACCAACTGTACACAGTCATTATTTATTTTTATATCTAGGAATATGAAACAAAAATGAAAAGACTATTGATGTTTTTCACAATATTATTTCAATAATGCATCATTTGATACCTTATGAGTGAGATGTATTATGTTTATTTTTTATTATGCCTTTACCCACAGGGGTTCTGTCATGGCCTTGAAAAGGAGAAGGGCGACCTCCCCCTCTAGTAGTGTGAGTGGAGGAGATTTTGATGATAGCCAGCCTTCATCATTAGTATCGTCAGTAGGGAGAAAGAGGAGAAGGACTTCAAACATTCCAACAGTGGATCCTGTAAATCGCCAGATTTTAGTTAATGTTTGTGTGTTTAAAGGGGCACTCCTCGATTTGTGTATGGAATAACCCTTATGGTGGAATCTGGGCTTCCAAACATGTTTTGGTGAAATGCCCCTCTGGTGGAACTCCCCTCTCTACCCCCCTTCCCCACAGTTCTCACACACAGTTTTCTTTATATTATAAACAGTGAGCTGAGGCTAAACATGTAGTGTTCTGGGGGTTGGTACATAATTGTGGAGTGCACCTTTACGTTCTCTTGGTCAATCACTGAAACAATTAAACAAATGAATGATTTGATATGGCCATGGATACAGTTTCACAACAGTAACTGGTCTTTGCTTTGCAGATTGCAGTATGCCATGAACTATATAACACTATCAGAGATTACAAGGATGACCAAGGCAGGATGCTATGTGAGCTGTTCATCAGAGCACCCAAAAGAAGGTGAAAACAATCATCTATGGAACTTACTATTATTATATTGATGTGCTATAACCACATAGCAGGAATTCTGAGGAATATGTCGATTTAAAAAAAAAACTTTTGTTAAAGGAACCAGCCTGACTACTACCATGTGGTGTCTCAGCCTATTGACATGATGAAGATCCAACAGAAACTGAAGATGGAGGAATATGATGACGTGGAGCAACTCACTAGTGACTTCCAACTGTTATTTAACAATGCTAAAACCTATTATAAGGTAACGACTGTACTAGTACTTGTCATGTACAGCCAACATTGATTAGAATTAATTTCACAACAAAATTATGCGGTTAATAAACACCTGTTTGCAAGCATGCATTGGTGTTGTAAATTAGATAACTTAAGATGTGACCTTGAAGTATATAATGGCTGCCCTGTGTATAGTCTGACAGTCCAGAGTACAGAGCAGCCTGTAAACTGTGGGACCTCTACCTGCGCACCAAGAATGAGTTTGTCCAGAGAGGGGACTATGATGAAGATGATGAAGATAGCTATGATGCACAGGACAACCCTGGAGGCTCCGCTGAGGATGAGGTGTGAATGCAGGAAATAAAATGTACACAAATCATAAAGGTTTAAAATCCAGGGTGGTCTATTTGATGATAACCTTTTTCTTTTTCTTTATCTCAAAACAGCTTGAATCACATTGGGAACAATTGAGTCATACAGTAATATGTGTGTATTGTATTAAATCTGACAGAGCACACCCTCCTGCTTTAAAGAGGTTCTTGAGCAGCTCCTCGATGCTGTGGTGTCTTTCACTGAACCGACTGGACGCCTGGTCAGTGAGCTGTTCCAGAAACTTCCATCCAAAGTGGTATGACTTACCTCCAGATTGACTGTGAATAGTGCTTGGTTCTGTAACATGACTGTGTTTTGATATCAACTTCTTTCCTCTCTTTCAGCAATACCCAGACTATTATGCCATCATAAAGGAACCAATAGACCTGAAAATTATTGCTCAGAAAATTCAGGTGCACCTTTATGAATTGTAGGAGCCAGCATATGTACTGTACTTCTTGGTATATTATCCTATAAATTCACAGTATGCTTTTTTTTTCTTTAGTTGGGCCAGTATAGAAACGTTAATGCAATGGCGAAAGACATAGATTTGCTGACGAAGAATGCTAAAACATATAATGAGCCAGGATCACAAGTATTTAAGGTGAGGTATGTAATCTACAAGGTACTTTATGCCATTATCAATATATAAAGAAGATAACAGTCTGCTTCCTTGCTCAAGGATGCAAATACCATCAAAAAGGTTTTTGCCCAAAAAAAGATGGACATTGAGCACGCTGAACCTATCAAGTCCAGCATCCGCATCAGGTACACCTTGGAGCACAATGCTCATTGTTAGCATGATGGCATTACCATCTGAGTTAAAGCTTACTTTCACTTTTTCTGTCAGGAACAGAAGGTCTGCCCAAGGAGATCGCCTCTCAGCGATCACCATGGCCCTCCAGTATGAGAGTGATGAGGAAGGAATTCTCTCAGGTAGCTTCTCATAATACTGTGTTGTTACACCCAACACCTCTATAATAAGGAGGAAGTAACATGATATTGTAGGTATTCATAACAGCCCAATAATCTCAGCCTATAATGTTCAGGCTCTGTCCACTATGACGAGGGCGAATCTGAGGCGGAGAGCATACACTCCAACATGGATATGAGTAATCCTATATTCCAGCTGTATGAGTCGGTGCGAGGCGGCAGGAACAGCCAGGGGCATCTGATTTCGGAGCCCTTCCTGCAGCTTCCTTCTAGGAAGGACTACCCTGACTACTACCAGCAAATCAGCCAGCCGCTCTGTCTCTATCAGATCAGGTACTGCAGAATACTATGCCCCCTGCTTTCTATCTCATTTGAATAATTTGTAAACAGTAGTCCTTGCAAGTGAGTTTTATTTGGTTTCAACAACATTGCTTATTTTTATTTTAAATTATATTTTCTTATCCCATTGCATCACACTCACTGTGAAGTATGTCTGTCTGCTCCCTTCCAATGTGTTCCATTTCCACAGGAACAAGATGAAGAACAATGAATATGAGAGTGTGGAGCACATCGATGGTGATCTGACGATGATGTTTGAGAACGCCAAGCGCTACAACGTTCCTCACTCCTCCATCTACAAGCGAGCACTTAAGCTCCAGCATGTCCAGCAGGTGTGTGCAGGCTTGAGTCACATGACTTTGACTCCAGGCTGACTCAGACTTGACTTGGGTTCTAGTGACTTGAGACATGACAATGTAATAACATGAAACCATTGAAATATACTGTATCACCTATAGTATA
>JAODUG010084212.1:0-32792 GCA_027564795.1 Aphredoderus sayanus
TATCTCTCTCTATCTCTCTCTCTCTCTCCCTCACTCTCTCTCTCTCTCTCTCCCTCCCTCCCTCTCCCTCCCTCCCTCCCTCCCTCTCTCCCTCCCTCCCTCACCGTAGCTGGTGTTGAACATAGCGAAGCCTGTCCCGGGATAGTAAGCTCCGGGCACCTCTGTGCCGAAACACTGCATGTTCTCATTGGAGAGCAGAGTCTCCTGTATGGAGGTGTCCTCTCCCGTCAGCCAGCGCCAGTCTGTCATGCAGCCGTCCAGACGCGGGTTCACCTGTGGAGCACATACACCGCAGTCCTGAAGACATGCACGCAGCGCACTGCCTCCCACGCGCGCACGTGCACACACACGCACACGAGAGGTCCACCGCAGACACACACACACACCTGGTTGACGAGGCCGTCTTCCCTGAACGGGACCCCTCCCACGGTCAGGTTGAGCTCGTGTACGCCCTTCTTGAGCGTGAACAGATCACCGTTCACAGCGATCTTCATGACCGCCTCCCTGTCAATCTTGATCACCAGGCTCCGCCCCTGTTCCTCCACGGAGATCTGATGGGGAGAAGGCCCATTGAGCGTGTGTGTAAGGCAGGGTCACACGCATGCTGGCTCACTGGGCCCTGGAGATCACACCTGACCTTTCTCCACTTGCCGTCGTTGACAACGGGCCCGCTGCTGGTGACCCGGCTAACTGCGGCATACTTCAACTGCAGCTCCAGCTTCCCATGATGCATTGCCAGCACAATCCACGAGCTGTTTTGGTGGCCTCCGGCAAAGAAGATCACCCCCTCGGGGTCATAGGTGCGGAAGTCAAACTCTGCTGAGAACCTGGCAGGGTCAGAAATGGCAGGAAATGTTCCAGGGAGTGTTGCAACACTGACAACTAAATGTGAAACAGAATGAAAAGCGAAAACTAAATCTAGAGGAAGTGAAAAATGCATGCTAGGTTAAGAAAGCTTCCGTTGCCCTTGACCCTGGGCTTGACAAGCCACTGGCATTACTGTGTGACATTGTGGCTTCTCACTGCTACTAAGTAGTCAGGGTACAGTAAATGCACAGTACAAACTGCCCCATGGGACTGGAGCAGGAAAGTCTTAATTTTTTCACGATATAATACATTTTCAAGATAATACATTTCCTGACACTAAAATAAAGAACTGATTCTTACATACATGTACATATGTACATTATCTATCTATGTATTATTTTCTTAATTTGCTAATAATAAGGAATGGTTTTAAAACCGCTAAAAGCATAGCTAATGTGATTATTCCCTTGCGTACAACAACAACTATGAAAAATCTTCATATTCAGCAAAAACTCGAGTCATTACTTTAATTCAGATTAAAATAGCAGATGTTCTGTCAATAATAGCAATACATTATTGTATTTATTATTTCTGTTACCCAGTCTGAATCTTCCTACGGAAACGCAGCCTCACCACAGGCGCACCACTGAATATACGGCCCAGGTATAGAGAACGAGAGTTTCTCTTCAGAGACAGCGACATACAAGGAGTTATAGCCTGAAACAACACAAAAATAAGATCTGGAGTCAGATTTATTCCTTACAGTACAGTGAGAATGTCTGTGTGCATCTGCATCACTTCTGCAGGTTGTGAAATATGAATTACTTTCTTTTGGGGACCGTGGTACTATAAGAACATTAGGGGCACATTAAAACTATAATAGCAGACAGGGACATCTAGCCTGATTTTGCAAGCACAACCATGTGTTCTGCTCTACAAATCTCCAGTGTAGTGATAATGTTGCTCACGTCCTTAGCAGGACACTAAGATGAATGAAATGTAAGCATGATTTTTACACACATAATTGCCTGTCTGCACTAACTGAACTACCAACCTGGATGCTGATTGGCCAGTGGTTCTCTAATCAAGTCTCCAATGGTTGTGAATTGAGAATTCCCACACAGATGTGAAAAGCAGAATCGCATAGGCGGAGTTTGCAAATTCAGCATTGTTTTACCAGGCTAGGGAACAACTCTAGATATGTAAAAAGAATGTAACAATGGAACAGCCAGCTGGCGTTATTTTACAGAGAATGCATTTATTTCACCTTACAGCTCCTGAGGTCCTGGCTCAGCTTTCTTCCACGACGACCATCGCAGAAGCAACGGAAACTCCCTGGTGTGTTCATACACATCTCATCACACACACCCTCATAACACTCATTCACATCTGATCATGGAAGAGTGCCAGGAGAAGAAATTAAAAAGGAAAAAACACGTGAGAACAAGTTTCTTTTCATAAAGCCTAAACATTAACAATCTAAACAACCTCAAAACATCTGCGCCACATGAACAGGAGAAAACATCAACAAATCTTATCAACAGATCAGGGAATGCAAACACTTGAATTTAGGCCAAAAGCCTCTTTAGCCTTTGACTTTGCTTGATATATACTATCACCATATGACCTTATAAGGCTATGTCTAGTTTGTTATATGAAATGTTACATGTACAAAATTGGGGCTATAGATGGCTACTGCACTACACCAAATGAGACAAAGCAAAGAAATATATCAGTTTACAGTATGCTGTTTCAATGTGTGCTTCTTCCATCTTGTAGCCAACAGATGTAGTTGATTGCAATATAACTAATTATTTGTAAGAACAGTGCTTTGGACACAGAGCGTGTCTTGCCAAATGAATTAAATGTATCCACATTCACCATACTTTAATAAGGAAATTAGACAATGAATAAACTATTTCTCAAGACACTGTGTATGTTAGTCATCAGGAGATAGACATCACCCCGATAGACATCATGTCTATGTTTGTGTTTGGAAATCCGAAAGCATGTTTAAGCTGTAGTGTGCTTTGTATGCAGTACATCTTACTGAGCTTGAGCTATAAACCTGTGTTAAGCCATCTGTCAGCATTGTTTTTGAATACCGCTGCAGTTCTTTTTCCTTGAGGACAAACCCACAATGGTCGAAGATTCCAAAAAGATATATGGAACTGGCCTTTCTGCAACCTTCGTGTTTTTATTGCTCAATGTTGGACAGAGATATTACCACTGGGGTTAGTTCTTACGGGCATGTTTATTGGGAGCTGACCCATTACCCACTTCCAGTAATATTTCTGGCATTCCATTCCTGACAGCTGTGTGAACTCCTACTGAGGCTAAAGCTTATGAAACATTGTGTGTGTGTGTGTGTGTGTGTGTGTGTGCGCGCGCGCGTGTGTCACACTTACCACTGCAGCTTTTGGTCTCATTGTCATAGATATAGCCAGTCTCACACAAACAGCCGTAGCTCCCCTCGTTGTTTACACACTGCGCAGTTCCACACACACCTGCGTCCTGACACTCATTCACATCTGAAACACAGTCAGCTATGTAGATCAGCAGTGCCTGATGGTAGACAGTGTCTCGTGGTCAGGAAGAATACATAAGAAAACATTCCTATCTGAAAGGGTGACAAATAATGTAGTATTGCAGCTGTTTTTTTATACACTGGTTGGCAGGATTGTATTTGTGCCTCTTCAGAAGTTGGCTCACTTGCAAATATGTGTATTTATAGATTTGTTTTTAAGCTGTAGATAACTGACTCTATTATGGGATATTAAATGAATCACCACAATCAGTAAATGTTGGCCTTACTTTGTTGTGTCAAAAGCAGGTTCACTCTTTAAGACAAATGTATAACAATCATTTGGACATCATGTACTAGATCCCTAGTGTGAACCTATAGTCTCTAGTACTTTGTATGTACACTATGGTTTTTATGTGTGATGGGTGCTTAAGAAATAAACAGCACTGTTTAAACATAGTTTGGCACATAGTTTTCCAAATTGAGTTACGAGAGGGACGGTTATATAAAAGATGCATTTGTCCCATAGAAAAAGCACAATTATTCTGGTAAATCTGTTTTAACCCTTGTAATGTCCTTCGGGTCAGAATGACCCAAATCACTAGCTCTTTGTGGCAGATAGAAGGCACTAAACATAATTCTACAGCGTACACACACATGATGTGCTCTACTGGCACAACAAGGTGTGTGTTTGAAACCTGAGGACAACAGGTGGGTTAAAAGGCACAAAAAAACAACATAAATACATAAAGAAATAATGAATAAAGAAATAAATACACACAGCAATGACAATTGAAAAACACACAAATCATACACAATCAGATGGCGCCGCCGTGTGGCCAAATATGACATTTCTGAGTACATTACGAGGGTTAAAGCAAAGCACCATCCAATCACAAGCTTTCAATGGCACCCAGCACGTTAGAATCCAGCTGGCTTCTTACCTTTGCACATGTGGCGATCTAATAACGCATAACCTTGCTGGCATGAGCAGCGGTAACTTCCCATGGTGTTGTTGCATTCATGGGCACAGCCACCATTCCCTTTGCTACACTCGTCCACATCTGAAATCAGAGGATAGTATAGTATAGGATAGTATAGGAATGACGTAACACTGACTTGTCACATAACTAAACCAGAATTTAGGATTAGGTGTATCACAACTAGAATTATTACTAGAACTCATTTTGTGTACTAGTGTGAACGGACACACACTGTATTATAGTACAGTACGTTGATGTGGCAGGGTGGAGCTGTTGTGTGTTCAGGAGCGGGGCTGTTGAGTGGAACAACAGACAGACTTTAGTTTCCCTTCACAGTTAGGTGGCGGGATGAGTCACAGTGGAAACGTGTGGATTGAGGCTGAGGAGCAGTCCCTAACACACACACACACACACACACACACGCGCGTGCACACACAAACTTACACCGTCCACCACTATAGCTTTCCTCGCTTTCTCCATTTCATGTTTCCTGTCAGTGTGTTTATCACTCTTCCCTTGCGGACCTCTCACGTCTACTGTATATATGAGAACTGTCTGTGACCTATTTTCCATTTGGGACTCTAATCCTCTTTATAGTCCATATTGTCCCGATGTACTGGCAAATCATCATCATAAACTAGTACTAGCTACTGCACATGCAAGGTCAAACTAACTAATGGTGGTTAAAACATTTTATGATAAAGACATGAGTACCATGTCATTAATTAAACAAGTGACTATCTCATACTCATGAGAAGTGTGTAAAGGCGTTCTAGCCTGTGGTGAGTGGTGATGGAAGCAAAATATGGCATTGCTGTTCCAAGTTCACGCAGCACTGACGTGGACACACGCTGCGTTGGACACTTGAGGCTGAGACTTGAGACAGAACCATGCTGCAAAGAATCAGCCTCCATATTGATGTTTCACCAGCGATGACAGTACCTTGCTCACACCTGGCGCCTGTCCAGCCGGTGAAGCAGTGGCAGAGGAAGTCACCTTTTTTGTCCTCACAGCGCACCGTACCTCTGGGATTACAGAGGGAGGGAGAGCACTGGTCTGGGATATCTGAGAGAGAGAGAGAGAGAGAGAGAGAGACAGAGAGAGAGAGAGAAAGATGAGACAATTTCACTGAAATTAAATATAGAAATATGCGAGGTCTGTGAAGGACAGGTCAGTATAAATAGCAAGATGCTGGCAAGGCTTCCAAGCAAAACATGCCTCTTCATTCCTCTCCCCTTCCTCACAGGAATCATGTTTGTCTTATTTCCCCTGCTTTCCCTATGATTCCCTTACATGCTTGCTTATACGCAGCACTTTCCTCCTGCATCTTCTTGTGCCAATAAATCATACAGGTGTATGCCATGCATGTCATGTTCACGCTGTGTAACACGTGTATGTATGATGTTCACACTGCAGTTTCCTCTGCCCGTGAGGACACCCAAGGCAAGACCCTCTCACTACTCTACATGCCTGGGCATGTTTAGGGAAAGGGAAACAGTCTTGCAGAGGATGAGTATTTTAATACTTTCTCCTCAAATAGGCAAAAAAGAACCCATTCATTGTAAAATCCTAAATATAACGTTGTGTTCTTAAATATAATGTAGAGCAGGTAATTAAAGCACTGCACTCCTCGTACCAGAAATACTCATAGTCATATTATTCCTTGAAATTAACAGGGAAGTAGGCAGAGGAGCTCCCTATGTACAGGAAACCTTTTGACAACTAAACTGAAAGTCAATTTCCAACTACTTTTCTCAAGCTGGATGACCCTGAAATGAAACTGTTACTAAATATACTGCACAAACCTGTATAGGCTTGCTATTATTTGGAAGACTGTATATTCAAGGAAGACTTGAGGAACAGGACAGAGTGCACTTTGAGAGAGATCAGCTGTTAATTCAGCAGTTTACGGGGAATATTGCACAGAAATCACAAATTATATATTGTTATTTATAAGTTTAACAGTTATTGGAGTCAATGTGACTATTAGAAACATGCTGGCTTAGGGAAGGAAGGATGGCCTATTCAAACTGTATGATCAGCCCAAAATGCGGGAATAAATCTCATTAGGGGAAGACCTGGTCTATTTAATGTCATGTTGTCTGCACTGAGACTAAAGAAAGGAGAGATTGAGCGTGATATGTGGAAAGACACATTTACAGAGAGGCAGAGAGCTGTAGCTGGTGGGCTGGATGGATGGATGGATGAAGGAAGGAGAATAGGTCTAGGTGAAGAAACGGAGTCTCTGAAAGAGCCACAATACTGCAGCTGAGTCACTGTTACTCCAGCAGCATGCCAGCCAATCAGAGCGGCCTTAGCCCCTTCTGTTGTATCCTGATGCAGCAGAAATCATGCGCTCTGCCCACGTCACACCACAACGTCACTGAGCCACCTCACAGAGACAATGCTGCAGTTGGTGATGTGCATGACGACAAAGGGGGTGTGTCACACACACACACACACACACACACACACACCACTGCTCACTGCCATGAACACAATCCCTTTCACTTATGAAAAACTGACCCACAGATGAATAACTACTTCCACAATTCAAAAGTGTCTGACAATGTATACAAGTACTGTATTACAAAAATGCTTACAGGTAGACCAACTCCGGGAATCAACCCTATAACCTTCCGTCTAGGAGTCAAACATGCAGACCATTAGTTTGTCCTACTTCCCCTTCTAGTAGGCTATACCTTTCATTAAGTCATCATTTCTACTGGTTCTTATGTTCGTGTCAAGGAAATAGCATGAGTCAGATGCAGAGACACTGCAGTACTGCCCAACCCACTGCTACAACTGGGTCTCTCCCTAGCAACTATTAATACACTACAATAAGAACTGGATAGGAGAAAAGCAGGACAGGAAGGTAGAGAGGTTTTCACACAGTGAGGTGTGAAATACTGCTGTCCAATGTCAAGTCAGACAGCAGATCAGTGGGAGTCAAACTTACTGTGGACACATGTAACCAGATCTTGTTTCTTCGTGTCTAGATCTCCAAACTTCTCAATACAGGCTGAGCACAGAAAAGATAAGAGGACATTAATAAAACTTCATTCATGTTCTGACATTGGAAATGGACCTGCAATGAATTATAACTTACCTAAATATTTGGGATAGAAGTATTCCTAATTCACAGAAAAAAAGAGTGAGATGGAATAGGTTACGGTTTTAATCTTAATAAACTGGGTACAATGAGTTAAAGAGTTACAGTTCCTTTCTTATATAGCCTACTCCAAAGTAAATTCAAGAACTAAATAACAAGCAAAAACATTATTTTACTTTAAAGCATGCATCTGTATTTGGGGAGTTTAGGCCCCAGAGAGTGAAATATGATGGTTCCTAGTGAATGTAGTTCAGTAGCCAGGGAACTTCCTGTGAAGTACTCTGCAGCCTCCTGTCTGCAGTAATGTATGTATACACATCCAGCCCATGATGGACAAATTGTTGGAAGTGCCTCTACAGTAACAGCACTGCTGCCAAAGGTGCCAAATGAGGCAAGCTGGGATGAATTGAGCTCTTTCTCTGCCTAGAAACACCCAGGACAATATGACAATGTGAACACAGTAGTATGCAAGCGGAGTCAACAATAGGTTGTTTAGTGGAGATCAGTACTGTTTCTGCATTGGTCCATTTGATGTTAACATTAGGATATTTACTTAGTTAGTTTAGGGAATGCCTGTGTATTGTGGGAGGGAGACCACAAACTGAGTAGTTGGTTTGGTTGCTATTAACTATTAGTAACCAGGAACATCCCCACCCCCCTCTGCAGAGCCAGAAAGCTGCAGCAGAGGAAAATGCACAGTCAGAGATGGGCACATTTTAGAATGAATAATGCATCCATGGATGAGACTGCAGTTCTGTGTCACAAAACTGGGAGAGGAAAAGCATGTCAAGCCTCTACTGGAGTTCATGTGGATCCCATTCACACACAACTCTTCTATACCACAGGGGCCTCACCCAACTTTACCTTCCCCACAATACCCATGTCAACTTCTTATCACTTTCACATCTCCTCCTCTCTGGTCAGTTACACTACAAATTGCAGTACAATTTAATTTGGGATCTAAATATGATGCACCAAGTACTACTGCCTTGCTTATAGTGAGTATAATAAACATGTCTACAAACAAGCACACACGCTTGGAAGATTATGTCTGCATTCTCAGTCAATGAGTGTGCTCTATGAATGGTGTTCTGACGCGTTACCCGTGCAATGTTATACGTCACATTTGGTAATAACTGTTGTTTTAAGTTCAGTATAATCTGTTTTGTATTTTCAGTAGATGTAGCCTATTAATACATGCAAGCGGATTATGTGTGTGCATTAGTGGAAATGCCGAACTCCACATTCATAAAAGACAAAGCTAAAATGAATAGAAATAACCCTATGACAACAACAGTGTGACATTTAACACAATGAGTTGTCTGTTTATTCTGTGTATTCACAATTATTGATAAAGAAGTGCTTGTGTATTCACAATTATTGATAAAGAAGTGCATGTGTGCATCTTTGTGTGTGTGTAGGAGAGAGAGAGAGAGAAAGAGAGAGAGAGAGAGAGAGAGAGAGGTGTGCCAAACATTAACCAATGACCTCAGAAATAACACAAAAAAACAAAAACTCAAAAAACAGAAACACTTTGTCCCAAAGTGCCATCAGCCAAAAGTAAAAAGCCACTTTCCTATCCCAAGGGGACTGATAGGGAGTGAATGACTATAGCCTATAGGCTATTATTTTGTGCAGTGTGTATAGCCTATAACATGGTGCTAAAATTCTATGTTTGTGTTTGTAGATCATTGGCATATTTTAATAAATATAGTGGATTGGCAGTAGTGGTATCCATTTCAGATACGTGTTGTCCAAATATGGTTAATCTTAAAAAAATAATAAAATACAAAGTGAATTACTCTGCATACCTTGTGAGGGGAAGTAGATTCAAGAACATATTTTTACCTAATCTCAATACGGTAAGGCTTACTCATACTGACTCAAGGTTAGAGACAATAACAAGCTTGACATGGCAGGTTTCTGATGGCATCAGCACTAATAGCCCAGATTTCATTTTCATTACAGTACAGTAAGTAGGCCAATCCCCAAGGGTCATGAATTTCACAGTTCATGTAAATAACCCAACCGTTTATTATCTCGTTACAGCTGACAACAGTGACTGAGTCAACAACACATGACATTCCAGTTGTCGCCTGTAACCCCCAAATAATAAAGCGATCCCTTTTTAACAGAAAGCTACATTACAGTGCTGCATACTCACCGTTTCAGGGTCATTTTCAAACACTTCTCTTGCCTCCTCTTTGCTACACCTTTCCTCCACACATTCCCTTTCCAAGTGTCCTTGTTTGGTCTCCTCGAAAACTTGATAGGCTCTTCTGTGTCTACGCAGGAATTGATTTGCCTCTTCCGGAGATAACGAAACTGCAAAACAATAGCTAATTTACAAACATTGTAATTAAATGTTTGTTTACGACCGCTAATGTAACGTAACTATCCTACTGCTGCCCACAAAAACACAGGCGGCGTTGGAGGAAAAACGTCATATTAATATATAGCTTAACACGGAATATACCACGCAACGCTTTAGCTACAATTATCACCATTAAGGTCATATCATCACCTATAGTGTCAAATGGGTTTAGCACGATAGCTAGCCAACTACTGTAGCATGCAAATGTTTACTTACTGCTGTTGGACCAGCATGAAAAAAGCAGGATTAGGAAAGATCCTGAAAGAAAGCACTTGGTCGGGGTCAGTTGCATGTTCGCTGCCTTGAGAAACTTTCTCCTGTCCCGTCTTGCAGTCTGCTGTGTGTGTGTGTCTCAATGTTGCACCAAGAACAAGCCGAGGCTGGTGAGAAAACACTGCAGGCATTCGCCACTCAGCGGAAGAAAAATGATACAAGTGGCAGTACTGTAATGCCTAATGCTGCTGCTCTCGAATTATTCCCAACATATTATCTAACATTCGACGAGATTCCTGTATTACTCCGGCTATAGTAGTTGGCACATCCCCATCGCGTTATGTGAGGTAGTGCTAGTCCGACCACACACACTTCAGACCACAGGCTTCTACTTCAGTAGGGGGAGTAGGCTTTTCTGTGAAATACCAGTAAACCCATGCAGGCAAGAGGTTGCACTGTTTTACCACCCTGTCCCTGTGAATTCGTACCCATAGGTACAACTGGCTACCTCTCTTTCAGGCACTAAAATGAATCGAATGTTTGTGTTGAATATGTGTTTTTAAATATGTCTCAATTTAAGATGTTAATGTCAGATAATACCTAACATATTATGTATTCTTTGCACAATATTGTTAAAGTAGCCTAGGTTAACATTATTGATTATATTGTGAAACTTTCTGTGGGTACCAATTTTCACTTCATAGACATATTGAATCTTCTATGCTGTAGTGTCTGGCAACAGTCATGTTAACCATCAAATATGGTCATGGGTGGTCTGTGGCTGTAGGCCTACACTAATGAAACATCTGGAACATCATATTATTAGGCTAATAATTATATGACACAAACATATCTGCATGGTAATGTATTTGCTTTGTTTGTTAAATGCGTGTTTCTCTGCAAGGACAATGCTGACAAAGCAATTATCTAATTTCTTCTTATTGTTTTACCAATTGCTAATTTGGCAATGTATTTTAGTTGTACCAAGATAAAACCATAACTCCCCCTTGTGATTAGATATAGTATTCAATTGTATTAAATAGTACTACTATGCTAAAAATAACAATAAGTTACAGTGAGGTGAGACTTTAGAGGTCAATTTAGGATAAATGTAATCTCCAGACATGTTTTACCCATTTTTACTGACAGAACAAACAACCAAACAAAATGTTCAACAACCACAAATACTATATATAAAAAAGGGCTACACAAATACTTTATATAAAAAATTTACAAGGTGAATCCTGAAGAGGACATCAGGTGCACTGGGAAGGAAATCACAATAGAGAAGAATCTGTATATGTGAGAAAGGCATAGCCTAGTAGAAAAAGACATGAGCGATGGTCTATTTTCCAAAGAACTATGTGGTCTCATAAATCCTATGAAAACACATCCATTTCTCACTCAATACACAATGCAGTTGTGTGTGTTGCTACAGAGCTCAGCTCTCTGTCAGTATTTCTATGTAATAATATATTGTGCATCAAACTAATATGATTATATTTTCTTCTTACTGGTTCAATATAGTTTTCATAGCTGCCACCTACAAATACTAAATGACAAGCTCCAGTTCTAAGTAATTCTAGGTAATGTGAAATGAAAGAAGGAAACAATGTATGAAACAAAATGTAAATAACAAATGAAGCACAACATGGCTCAATTTAATGCTTCAATCAATTTCTTGCTGTACTCTTTTTTTTTCTTGAGTGGGGTGCTTTTTGGCTGTGCTTCGATTGTGAATGAGATCACTTCAGTGTGGTGCGGGGATGTCAGAGACAGGGTGCATCTCAGGTTCAAAGATTGGGGGACAGGAGTGGGACCTAATGCTGTTATGTTTGCTGAGGGCCTCGTCAAAGTCCAGCTGTTGGCCATTGATGGTCACATCCATACAGCCTTTGTAGTAGGCGGTCACAGGGGTGGCAGAAACAGGCATCTCAGCTGAGGAAGAGAGAAGGATAGAGGCAGACATGGTCCGTGGTGATGGAGATCATGGGATATGGTGAGGCAAGGAGGAATTACAGAGGCAACTAACTGTTATAGGAAGTTATAGGAAGAACTGTCATACACTGACAGTTGGGTGAAACTATTTTTACGTCAAATGAAGTCTTATTAGGTCAACTTATAATGAGAAAGCTGCGCACTCCAGTATTATTATCCAATGTATTTAAACTGCCCTTATAGGACATATCCCTTATAGCCCTTGTACTAACCTGGTATTCCACCAATATAAGTATGAACAGGATTCTGCATGGTGGCGTTAAAGCGAGCAAGCACCTCCTGCATGGCCTCCATGTAGTAAACAGTGGAGGAGTTGGCCGACATGAGTATTTCCGTGGGCGTGACTGTAAGCTCCACCATCAGGTGGCCAGGATAACACAGCATTAACGATTCCAGGGTTGCCACGGGGACACCATCAAGGAACACCTGCAGATGCTGGAGCAAGCAGTGTGAGAACAGTGTTAGCATGGGTTAGCATCATGTACCTGTCCGTGTGTATGTGTGTGTGTGTGTGCGTGTGTGTGTGTGCATGCACTGATGTCTCACAGCATCGTCATCTCTCTCTCCCGGCACCACGGACAAGGACAGTGGAAGCTTGTTGTTGTAGCCCAGAGCGAAGAGCACTCCCATATTGCTGGACGGGCGTATGTTCATCTTTACATCTACCTTCCAGTCCACAGACCCTCCTGGACACACAAACAGGGACAGTGCTTACATACACACATACATACATACTGGTCTGGCAGCCAGCTTGTGAAGTGCGCTCCCCTGTGTGTGTCAGCACAGCAGAGACTGCAGTGACTACACTATTATGCTGGTTTATACCCAAGGCTGAAAAAGAAGCTTACTTTCTCTACAGGTTTATTTATTTTTATGAATTCAGGAATTGCACTCTCACGTGTCACTTTTGAAATGTTTATATAGCGCTAAATCACATCATAATCTAAGGGCTGTACTGTTTCCTCCCACTCAAATCACCTTGAAAAACTACCACACGTAATAAAGTAATGTAATATTATATTATACCACTCAAGCAAAAACATTGCATTAACTAAAAAATCTAAATCTGGTGTGATTAGGATTGACAATGGAATAACTGACCAGTAAAGTCACAGAGACCAGACTGAGGCAGAGGCAGGAGAGACTCCAAGCCAGCCACACACTAAGTGTTAAATCATTTATAAAGCACTTTAGCTTAAAGTTATTAAGCTAACTTTAGCAGTTTACTGTGGGGAATACTTTGGCACCTTATAGTATATTTTTAGCTTGCTTCTGAAGGTTGGTGGTGTGCACTACTTACTGTAGTCAATGTTAAAGGATGCCTGTCCTGCCCCAGTGAAGTAGGATCCTCTCTCCACGTAGACAAAGCAGTGCTTACTCTTCTTCTCTTGGATGACCTCTTTGACCCCAGATGCTCCCTGGTTCATCAAGTTCCAGCCGCGAATACAGCCATCCAAGCGAGGATTAATCTATGGAGGCACACACATGCACTTTGGGAACCGCTCCATAGCTTTAGCATCTTTACTTTATCTGTACTATATTCACTTGCCCAGGCCAATTCCTGCACATTTATTGTATTTGCCAAATTAAGTCATTACATTATTCCACATTATAGTAGTAGTAGTATAGTGTGTTAATAAAAAGTAATTGGACTGTGTGTACATGTGAGAATGTGTGACAACGCTCACGTGTAATGCAGTCATCCTGTCTGTTAACAGGATGCTCTGTAAGTGCAAGCCTGGACTTTGTGAACAAAATTACACGCTACCACATGTTACTGAACACCATTAGCACTGCTGCCCTGCTGTGCATTGTGTACTTGTGGCATTTTCACAGCCTGCTTACAGGTTTGATGATGTCAGTGCGGTTGGGCAGACCAGCGATGTAGACTTTGGTCTCCAGTTTGCCGTTGACTGACATGAAGAGACTCTCTGGGCTGTTGATGCTCATAACTGCTTCATTGCTTATCTTCACACTGATGCTGCTGTCGAGCTCATCCACAGAGATCTACAGTAATCCACAGGGTGCAACAAAAGCGTTCTATAATCAGATTTTTGGATACTTGTATTCAAGGGTGGAGTGGTCGTTGGGAGGTTTGGGAGAACTCCCGAATGGCCGGTCCATTCCACGCCGAAACGGCTGGTGGTCAAAGAATTGTTATGTTTCAGTTTCTAATGTTTTTACGATCCGCGATCAGGCCAAACGGCTACAGCTGAACGCTGTCTGTGTGTCACGGCGATGCGGCGCCATAAGATACTCAGACCGGGCTAATCGAATGAGTTTACTTTTCTGTCAGAGTGTGTGACTGAACCCCCCCCCATGGGCCAACCACATGCACTAACATGAATTAACATGCACGTGGTCAGCCCATCTATTAGGGTTGGGTACTGTACACATTTGAATCAATACCGGTGCCGGTACCAGTACCTCATATTTAGTACCTTTTATACTGTACTCGTATAGTACTGTACTCTTTAATACAAAATAATCTGACTTGACTGACATTTTTCAAACAACATGTTTTAGTTGTTCTACCTAGCCTATAGCCTATAGTTAAAACATTATTTACTGCGTTTTCCCGATTGCGTCCTACCCTGTTAAGTTAAGCACTGTAGGCCTACAGTAGTCTGCTTTTCAACTCTATTCTCCGTTTAATCCGAAACAAAGGCATTGTGAATATTGCTGCTATAAATTATGGTTTACCCGGTTTGATCCTACCTGTGTTAAACAAGGGAGACTGTGTCCGCATGTGACCTATTTTCTGCTCTCTTATTAGCTACCACTGCAAAGCGGCACTGTGCAGGAAAGACCCTGATAGATACACAGCATGATAGATTCACAGCATTCCTTGATAGTTGTTTGCTGCTATAAATGTTTAAAATATCATCACCTTTAAAGTAAGGTACAATTTTTCTCAACCCAGATATTGCTAAAATATATATTCCCATTAACTGCATAACAGACGATGAAGTATGAATATCTTGTTTTCCCAAAGTTTTTTTTAAAACTATGATATACGACCGGAGCTATGCATTAAAACAGATTATGGGAAATTGTATTTGAATATGGTCTGGGTTGAAAAGACGGATTCAATCCTTATATCATGCCTATGTTTACTTCATACATTGTAACTATTTATCTAGATTTAAAAAAAAGAGGTTATCTAGATTCATTGAATTCATTGAAAAACATTATTATTATTAGCATTATGGTCCATTTTCCTTATTGTACCAAACCACAGATGTACAGTATCTGATGTACATTGAGAATGGCTGCTGGACAAGAGTCATGGAGTACTGTATGTCAAGACTGCAACTCTCTCTCACCACATGCCACTGTCCATCATTGATGGCTTTGCCGCCACTTGTGACCTTGAATGTGTGCTGGTTCTTGAACTGGACTTCAATACGCCCGTCTCTCAGCCCCAACATGAACCACGCATCCTGGGTGGACTCAGCATACAGCACTACCCCTTCTGGGTCAAATGTGCGAAAGTCAAACTCTGCAGCAAACCTGTGAACAAATGAGACAGTTGATGTGAAGCATGTAGTCTGGATGTAATTCATGAACTTACATGAAATTACTTTAAGTTTAATCACATTCTCAAATAAAGAAAGTAAGTCTCACTGAAAATGGCTGACATTTCACTTGGAAAACCCTTGTACCTTGCTCTGCCATTAATTCATTCATTTTCTTCTGTTTTCACACAGACATGACAGTAAACAGGCAAGAGTGTGTCGCAAACTGTGGTTAAAAACTTAATTTGAGACGCATATTCTGGAATTTAAGATGACCAAAATGGAATATGCTGTTTATTTGACCACTATGTATACTAAATTAGTGTACATGTACATTTCACGCATAAATGTTTGAAACATAACATGCACAAACATGCACAGGAGGAGGTGTAGAAACTGTGGTTTGAGTCTAGAAGGACACTGCTATACAACATATCATGAGCATAGTGCCTTAATAGTGTATGTTCGTGTCACACTCACTTAGTGTTCTCGGAGAGTCGGTAGCGTAGGTAAATCATAGGAAGGCCTGCAAACTGCTCTCCCAGGTAAAGCAACTCAGCGTGCTTGTGGGCATACAGGTTCAAACAAACGGGGATCTGTTCACAGAAGCGTCCATCCTCGGCTAGTCGCAGGCCTTGGCGACCGTCACAGTGGCACACATAGCTGCCCTGCGTGTTCTGACAGGTGCCGTCACACACATTCAGCTCACACTCATCCACATCTGGCAGAACAATACAACAAAAACAGAACGAAAAGCTCTACCAGCTGTGATCATTGTTCACTCATGCCATACTTTACATACATACAAACTGAACAATAAGAATGGGTTTCAAACAAACAAAGCAAATGCATGGTTCACATAACTTGGTTTTGAGACTGGTTGGAACTTGGAAGGCACGGACGGGAGATATTGTGTGACCATACTGCCTCTAGTGGTAGGATATTGAAGTATGAGATGATTGAAGGTCTCACCATTGCAGGTTTTTGAAGTGAAATTGTATTTAAATCCGGGAGGACACTGGCATTCATACATGCCAGGAGTGTTGACACATTTGGCTGGCTTAGCACAAATACTGGGATACATTATGCATTCATTGACATCTGAGAACAGAAAACAGACAATTTACATAATTTGCTTTCACAATCATGCACTGTCAAGGAAAGATTATAGTTAAATCATTGACTGTTACATTGTTACATTGAGAAAACTATAAAATCTCAGAAGTACACAATGTGACTTGACAAAGTTGATGCAAACAAAAATGTTAAATTGCAGTTTTAAAGCCATGCACAGACACAATGCTGTACCAGTACTATAACCAGCTGAATTAAATGTCTTACCGATGCAGTTAATTATGTCATTGATGATGTAGCCATCTTCACACGCACAGCGGAAACCACCTTGGAAGTTGTAACATTGATGGGCACATCCTGCTGGAAAGTCTGGATCTGAACACTCGTTGATATCTGGCCAATCAAGAAAGAGTTTAATTTAGACATAAAAATAGTCAGCATTTAGACTTATTATTTGTATATTCCTTTACTAAACACCCGTTGTGGGCTTATTTGGCCTTTGATAAATTACATGTGATGCATATTGCAAATCAAACACATCTCAGTTCAAAACGGATATTAATGCACTACTTGCCCTCGTTACAGTGTGATCCCTTCCAGCCAAGCTTACAAACACATCTAAAAGTGGCTTTTCCATCAACACATTTCTCAGTACCCTCCTTGTAGCATGGAAATGGCAAACACTGGTTACTAATCTCTGTCACACAATATAAACAGTATGGACAAACAAGAAATTGATTAGGCAATGTTTCTAGTATAAAAGTGCGACATACAAGCTTAGTAAAACAGCAATATAATCATCTTAAGCTGTCAATAGAAGTACGATACACAGATCCAACAATACAAAGCATTGCATACACACCATACACCAATATACTATATAAGTATATACAGTATATATACTGTGACTGTAAGCATAATATTTTCCTTGACACAAGTTTATTGAAAACAGACTAATGGCTGTCTAAAGTTGCATTCTGACCATAATGCCTTATATCATTTGAATATAACCTGAGCAGATACATGTTTTTCTCTTAAAGCTGGACATTCTGTTTTGGTAGATTTTTTTTTATGCATGCCCTAAAATGATTGGCTGTATGAGAGGGAGTGGCAGAATAGGTCAGATATGATTGGTTACACTCCTGAAATGGTGTCACACCTGGGGTAAAATCTGACTGGCTGGAAGGAAGAATTTGGTATAACTGCCACATTAGATATATTTCCGTTAGACAACAGAAAACATTTGAATTTCATGATAAGGAAAACAAAACGTAATCCATGTCATTTTATTTTAATGGAATGTATTTAGGCTGTGGTAAAACTACACTAGTTGATCATTTGGTAACTCACCTGTCACACAAGTGCGCAGATCAGATGGGATGGTGGGACGAGAGCCCTGGGTGCTGATGCCCACCCGATATGAACCAAGGCATACTGCAAGAAAAGTAATATCTCTAATAGCTTGCCACAAAAATAGTCATATATATGAAATTGTAATACAATAAGACGCCGAATAAGAATAAATGTAAACGTACAGACATATCTCGGGTAGAAGTGTTCCTGATAAAACAAACACAGAGAAAATTTATTATTTGATTAATTCACACATGACAAAGTAATTTAACAACAAGGTTAAAAAACCAGAATGTGTGAAAACAAACATTTCAGTACTACTAGCTACATTTTTAAATAAAGCTGGACCACTAACACAAACTCTCTCTCTCTCTCTCTCTCTCTCTCTCTCTCACATCCTGTTATGTTCAAGGTTCAATGTCTCTTACCGTCTCAGGTGTGTTCTCAAAAATTTCTCTGGCCTCCTCCTTGTTGCACAGTTCCTCAATGCACTCTCTTTCCAGATTCCCTTTTTTACTCTCCTCAAACAGAGAGTTTGCTCTCCTATGCCGTGTCAGAAATTGTGAGGCTTTGCTCTGGCTTAGGACTAGATCATATAAAAAACACATGGACAGACAAATGGAAAGGTTGAATGTATAGGTCTAGACCCATCTGTAACCTCCTTGATGTAACAATAATAATATGATAGATTATATTATTTTATGCCATTTAATTGTGTTATAAGTGTGGCAAAAGCACTCTAACATATCTATCAGCCTATTCTCAGAAAAGCTGACTAGGACTACTGCATTGATCCCAGCAGCCTAGGCCTACTGTTTTTCTTTTGCATGACAAGCAGACATGTTAAATTAATTCTAGAATCTAGATTATGTTTATGACAGCTGTAGCCTACTATCAACTTCATATGAAGCTACATAATAATTACTCTATTTTAGTAGAATTTCCCCCTCCTTTCCCCCTCGTTTCCTATTGTGACTGATGGTCATGAGGTCATTTGGACCAAGTAGTGTAACTGTAAGGCTAATGAATTGCTATACGAAAAAAAAAACATGAGTATGTTCATTAAACAGCCTATACTCCACACGCAGCATCACCAGTTTTCCGGGAATGCCTCACTTGAATGTCGAGTGTCGACATGAATTTAAACACATTGTAGTCTATGGCTTTTTGTGGAAATGTAGGCTACGTGCATGTTTCATACGCGGAGTTAAACAAACATTTAAATATACAGTTTACTTACATCGATGGGCGTCGATGAGAACAAGACAAACAAGAACTATGAGAAAAGCCCACAATTCCAGTAGCGCAACTTTTTTTCTCCACATAGTCGGCGCTTTCCCGGTAGGCCAATGTTCGGCTCTATTCAGTTAAATTCTGTGGGTGAACTATTTATTCTCCCCTCCCTCGAAATGTTTTCGGTTTTAGCTTGTCGTGTGGGCAGAGCTGGACAGAAGCCAGGTGTGCCTAGAGAGTAAGGGAGAGAGAGAGGGAGAGATAAAGGGTGGGCGGGGGGGTGCAATGTGCTTTGCCGCATGGGGTGCCTGACTTCGCCCGACCTGATGGCCGATTGTAACTGTTTATCCGGTGGTGCTTTAAATGTAAAGCAGTTTGCCCATTTTACATATAGCCAAATATTCTATACTGTTCTAAATAGTATTATATAAATATTACAACAGAGAGAAATAAACACATGCATGTATATTGTCTCCCTTTAGTTATTAAGGAAAAAAAACACATTGCAATGTTACCATTCATTCAACAGTTTTATGTACACACAACACACTTAATTTAATACTTTGAAAGTATTTATACAAAATAAACTATTCTCCCTTTGTAAGATATTTTTGTTTCTATTGGGGACAGTCAGAAGGCCTAACTGAAGTTATTCTGTAAAAACCTGACTGGTTTAGTTTACCACCGGGGCCTGTTTTAGTTATTTCATGCTTAACACTATTGCATAGTCACATTCTATGTCAGAACTGTTAAACCTTTAAGCCGAAATCACATTTCAGAGAATGTTACATTGACAATATTAATATATCCAAAGACCATGGGAGATGAGCAAAAATATTATTGTTTGATTTAAAAATGTTCTGCTCTTTTGCTATTGTTACAGAAAGCACATAATTTCCTAACTATTTGGAGAACTACCAAAGATCTAACATGTTATAACAATGTCACATCTCTTTCAGCAATATAACACTGTTTTACATAAAAAAATATTGGGAGAGCATATTGGCAAGGTTTCTTTTAAACATAACAGTGACTACACAAGAGCAAAGGAGTTTACAAACGTTCATGGTAAAGTAGAGGTTGCCGTCACTTCAACAGTTTGTGCATCATCCTACTACAGTCGTCATAATAGGCAGTTATTAATCAGTTGTGACTCTACTTTTTCTGTAACACTGAATCAATTGGCAATATATAACCCATCACCCAAGTATTCCAAACACATATTGTCAGTCCATGATCCACACACACACACACACACACACACACACACACACACACACACCATCCATTCACCTGTTATAGAGTTTGGTGTATGGAAAGACAAATATATAAAACATTTTGATGATTTGATTCCTTATAGTTTTCAGAACAACACAGTTGTGAAAGAAAATATGCGGAATAATTGCTCAATGGTTGTTGATTTTTAAACAGTATTAATTTTGAGATATAAAAACATATCTTAACAACTAATATATAAATATTTTAAAAACAAGACTGGCATCTCGGACCCATGAGTCTATGCAACAGCAAGTACATTTCTTGATAAACTCAAAATCAATTGTTTTACAACAATACTTCATGGGCACTGCCAGCATTTTCTTTACCTGGACAAGTGAAGGGCTGCTTTTGTATTTGGCTAGTATCATAATAAATAGCTGCAGGAGTGTGCATTTTATGTGTATGCTATTTATTTTTGAAGGCTAATGGTATTTTAAGGGCCGAATATAATTACTAATAATATAGCAAAAAGACACAGAAGCCCAGCCCTGTTATTAAATTGGTTCCATGAATAAATAAAAAATTTAGTTCAGACACATGTCTGCTAAAGTGAGTGTAATTTTGACAACGGAGTCAATGGGTTAAAGTATGTACCTTCAACAGACTGACCAATACAATTCACAGCTGGAAATATCTCAAAGGAATGCATCAAAGTAGTTTTTAAAGCATTAGAACACTTTTGTAAAATCTGAGTTAAAACTACTGATGATAAATCAGAGATTGTATAACCATGGGAGTTAAAGAAAGTTTAAAACCAGTTTAAGCTGTTATGGTCTATGTTTGGTCCCAAAGATTCCTTCTTGTGCCCTCTGATTTCCTACAGCTTTCCTGAGGAGGTTGGGGAAGAAACTCTAAACACATAATATTTAAAAGGGAAATGCAGTCCTTCCTTCTGGTCTGTAAGACTTGAAATACAATGGAGCATTTTAACTACCATGAATATACCATTAAAACAGTTAAAAAACAAATAATACATACATACATACATACATACATACATACAATACGCATTTGAAAAGTGTGCTATGAAGCTTGTTCATCCAATGATTTGGAGGCAATTAAAGTGCGTGGTCACTGTCAGAATTGTCCAGTGAAAATATTTGTTCTTTCCCAGCACATCACAGAAGGGAGACTCCGTTAAGATGGTTGATGTCATTCGCTCCTCATTCTCTCTAGTTTCTTTTCACTGCTCTGAGGTCTGTGTCTCCACATTTGGAGGGATGCACCATTAGAACACTGCAAAAAATAGCCATCTTAACCATTTTTGTCCCATATAGAGTCCAAAAACCTTGCTTCCCTGTAAGCAAGGGATAAGAAAAATCTCAATAAAAGCCATTGGTGAAAATAGCACTAGCCATTCAAGATATTGTTCACCTTTTGGGAAAAATACAATTTTTAAATTCAACACTGGAAAAAATAATGTTAAGATTTTTTTTTTTTTTGCAGTAAGTTAAATCTTGCTGGTTTTGGGCATGTTGGCAATGGTTCACACAGCCAGTGCTAGATAGAGTAGGTGGAGCACTCAGATTGCTGGTGGATGTAGCACTGAAAACTTTTGTCTCCAATTGGATGCTCCCTGAAGAAAAACATGCAAAAAAACACACAAACAGAAAAGAAACTATATCAGAAACATTTCCTTCCATTCATGTATATACATGAAAAAACCTTACTACAATTTACAGAAGGCTTTAATAGAATGCCAAAAAGGCCAAGAGTTTCCTTTATAGGCTGACCCTGAATGGATCTAAATGTAGGCATGGATGTAGTCAAAATGTACTTAAAATGTACTTTTACCCTATTTACTCGTTTCTATGGGAGCTTATACAGCCTTTACAGTAACTTGCCACAAGTAGACTACTGGTAAACACAACTAAATTGTATCATGTGTTCACACTATGTAACAGCCATTGCTTCTCTTAATGGGCTTCATTTATTTTCAATTTGAGCAAGTAATGTGGGAGAGACCCTAGAAATGCCACCACAGGCAGTTTTGTCTCTTTGGTTGGCGCAACACATAACAGTGGGTACACCCTAAAACTGAAGACAGCGCCAAGAGCAGGAACATCATCCACATAAGATGAGCACGGGTTCACAGCACTTACTGGCTGCCAATCTTTGTTTTCTTGAACTTGTCCCGCTTGTACTTGGTATGTTGCTGTTCCAGCGTCTGCACAGCTGACACAATAAGCTTCAGCGTCTTGTAGGTTTCCTGGGGGTCGTCAATGACAAAGCTGGAGTACTCCTCTTGCTCTGGTCCATCATACACAGACTTACTGCCACAGGCCTCTGTAGACACAGATGGAAGAACATTGTGAGTGGCAAAGCTAAACCTATTTTAAAACTATGGCACGTAAGAGATTTGTCCGAAAGGACGCGCTGACGCTGCGCACGCATTCTGTACACACGCACACCTGACCTTGCATCTTGACGAGCTTAGTCATGTAGTTGCTGAACAGTGAGTATATCCTCTCAGTCTCTCTGTCTCCATCGACGTCTAGCTGGATGTTAGCTGGGAGGCCACTGAAACAACAACAACACACACACACACACGCACGTATGAGTTAAAACGGTAACTGTACCTTAGCCTTGTGATACCATCCTGATCTCGCAAGCTACAGTTTGACTTTGGCACAAATATAAGTCTGGAACCCCTTTTGTGACTTTTATTACATTTATCATTAATGGGGTGCTCTTTAAATAAAATGTCCTTAAATACAAGTTGACTTCCTATGTTTGTCCCGCTCAATCAGAATGTTTAAAATCCGCTAGAGCGCCAGTTGCGTAAGATAATGTGGGAACATCGTCATCTTGGGGAAAAACCATATAGTTCTATGGGAAAAAACTAAGCTAGCCGCTGATTGGGCCGACTGTGCTCTACACAGTCAACACACACATTTGCATTGAGGGGTTCCAGACTGATGAGCATGTTGATACGACGCATGAGAGATCAGAATGGTCTTGTGGGGCTAACAATGAAATGTAAGAAACAATAATAAATGAGACGATGTCCCAGCTCACCCTGTGCAGGGCGAACAACCAGGGGCAGTGTCTGCCGACAGCTTGCAGCACAGCCAGTGGCCGTTGAGGTAGGCTGAAGGGTGGTAGGTGCTCAGGCGTTTGCGATTGCACTGGCTGACCTTGGTCAGGATGTCGATCCAATCCCGCGCCTCTACGCAGTTGTTGGCCTGGATGTACAGCGCCCTCTCTGGCTGGATGACCTGGAACATCTATAAGAGAGGCACATAACAGGAAGTGACAAGATAGAAGCTACACGTCTTGAGGGACTTCCGCACAGTCAAATCCAGATCCAGATGTAATCTCTCAATGGGACTGTTTAGGCAAATGTTAGATCCTTACATTTTTCATCTTGAAGGATTCTTCCTCTAGTCTCTCCACAGCAAGGATGTTCTCTATAGGGATGCTGCAGAGAGCACGCTCACCTGCAGAATAAATACATGAGTATTAAGGATAGATGGCTATCCGAACAAGAAGATGGATTAATTAAAGTAAAAAATAAATAATGTGATGTTTGTATTTTGCTAATATCATAATACATGCAGCAGCAGTGTGTGTTTTATGTGTGTTATTTATTTTTAAAGGCTAATGTTTATTTTAAGGAGTGTAATATAGTTAAAGAATAGCAATAAGACAGAATGAGCAGAACATGCTATGTTGTGTATGAAGGGGTTTTTGGGATCAGTGGTTTAAATGGTGAATACTGTGTTTTCAGGGGATTAACTTTATTGCCTTTTCAGAAGATTCCTAATCTCAAAAGCATATGTGTGGACACATATTTCACAGCGCTGGCTAAAATATCTGATTCTTGCCACATTCCCAAACAGATTATTTTAAATTAAACATTCATGAATTAAATCCAAGGTAAATGTAAGAAGAGCCTAACAAACCTTTGCTGTTACCTTTCGTTTTGTGGTAGGTGAACTCGTGGTTGGTGAGACGAAACCATCTCCTCTTGAAGTTCTTCAGACCCAAGCGTTTTCTCCCCTGTGCTCTCTTGGTCATGAAGCTAAACATACAGTAATTGGTGAGATAAGGGGTGTGTTAATATACGTATTCTCATGTACAGTATAATATACACACTATCTACAGTATGTGGCAACATTTTCACTACTAATAGTTCCATGTATTCATTGCGCCTCTTCAAGTAATAAACAAATCTGTGCAACACCAGAAAAGGGACAGCATGATTGCCATGGGTGGAAAATAGGGAAAGGAAATGTGGAGTGTTTTGTTTACTCCATAGTCACATTGTAAGGACCAGAGGAAACACAGAATACATGGTACTAGCACTAGCAATACACCAATGCCACATTCTGACACAAACACTTGTACCTTTATAGTACACACTACTATAACCAGGCATCTAAAATGTCTGGAACTGTGCTGGAAAGTCCACTGCACATGGTCCCAGTCTAGGTGCAAGCTGTCAAGGGAGAATGCGAGCAGATATGGCATCCCAGAAATGTTTGCCAACTGTAACTGTCATGCCAAGCATATCTGGAACGTTTAGAACGTTAAGCGGTAACACCTACAAAATGTTTACTGTGCTTCTGGGGTAAACAGCCTAAAGTTAGCACTTTACTTTATACCATGACGATCATTTAAATCATTCAACTACCATCTGTGATGTGAATAAAGTATGGAAAATATTCACAAAGTGACTACATTTACATCCATACAATTCCACAATTAGTCGGAACATGTCAATAGTCACAATCTCAACATTCCATAAGTGCAACAGGAGTATCATATTCTATATTCATAATTATGAATGTTGACATACACTAACGTTCCAGAGTTTGGGGTCACTTAGAAACTTATTTTAAAGAAAAGCAACAGTTTTACCCATTAAAATAAATTGACAAAACTATATTAGACAATGTTTAAACATATGTTTTAATATAAATACCTACATAGACATACAGAGGCTCATGTTCAGCAGCTATCACTCCTGTGTTCAAATGGCATGTTGTTTTAGCCAATACAAGTTCATAATTTTAATAAAGGCATAGAGATCATTAGAAAACCCTTATGAAATGATGCACATCTGAAAACTGTTGAGGTGATTAAAGAAGCAATAGAACTGTGCTTCTTTAGACTATTTGAGTATCTGGAGCATTAGCATTTGTGGCTATTACATTCTGTTCTAGCTACAATAATCATTTACATTAACAATGAATACTCTACGCTGTATTTCTGATCAACTGGGTGTTATTTAAAAGGACAAATAATTATCTTTACTTTCAAAAACATGGACCCCAAACATTTGAAGGGTATTGTGTTCCGGTTAGTAGTGGAATAAATCTGAATGAATGTGAACACAGTCACTCACTGTCAGAACCGTACCGTGGTAACTAGTAGACAAGACACGTCATTCCACACTAACAAACCAGATATAAAGTAAAGTGGGCGAGCGTTTACACTACTGTGGTGAATGTTGTGGGGTGGGGGGATCACAGCATTCACGAACGGGCCACAGCCTCTTTTATAGTGCAGCTCTTACCTGCCCTTCTTGCCTTTCGACCCCTTCCCATCAACCCTCTTTATAGTGAGTTTAACACTCCTGCACCCGGTTGGCAGAAACAAAAGAGGGTGGGGATATTGGTGAGCCACGAGGCGGAGGATACCATTAACTGAAAACCCTCTTTTGAGTTACCACTCAAATATTAGTGACAGCAAGTGTTTGCTTAATAGGGGATCCAGCTATCATTGTGTCTTGCCTTAATTTGTTAAAATATACTTTGATTACAAGCCCATTTGTTTTTTGAGTGTTTTGAGACCTGACTATTATTTTGACATCATATACTGTATATCTCTAGAGCCGAATGCAGCCCTTTGTGTATCCCGTAAAAAAACATAAAAAGTACAAAAAGGTATATTTCATTACTGCTGGTCTTAATGTTTTTCTCCTTCCATTTCTCATTCCTAGTCTGTGTTCCTGTGATCCTAGTGTTGCTGGCTGCCAGTAACACTAGGATCAGTGTGATTATACAATGTGAATCTTTCAACTTAGGCAGAGTTGTTGAAGATTTGAATTGTGTGTCTTCCAGAGTATTCGTTCCAGACTGTCCTTGCAAATTAAACTACGATACTTTTTAGACCAGAAACAGGTGTCAAGAACCACAATACAACCTTCCATAACAGTGAAAAGAAAACATAATGTCTGGAAACACACTCAATACACAGGGAAATGAGATGGTCTAGAGCTTTCTCACCCCTCCTTCAGCATGATGGGCGTCTCAATGCTCTTCTGATCCCATTTCCCAGAGGATGAAATCAGGTCCAAGAACTATAAATAGAAACTAATTATTTCTCAACAACTCTTTTAAATCGAATTATTTAACAACAGTATACATGTATATCCTGAATCCAAGCTCAAAACACGGAAAGGACTTAATCATTCCTAAATCATACCATGCTGTGTATGTGTGTTATTATTATTAATCTTCCATAGACGATTAACAGAAACAATATTTGGAGACAGCCTATGGTTAAGGATTAATTCTACAAGAGAATAGTATAAACTCACATTTTTCACAGCATCTGCATATTTCTGCTCATTGAAGTAGTCGTAAAACGCAGCCATGTATGATTCTTTGAAATTGGCCTTAGAGAAAGAGAAAGAAATAGAGAGAGAGAGAGAGAGAGAGAGAGAGAGAGAGATTGAGTTTCATATTGTGTAGACAGGCATTAATACATAAAACATAAAAGCCTTTCGAATGTGGTGTGAACTGAAACACTCACAGATTTAGACTTGGCTAAACTGCCCAGGGTCTGTATGGTCTTGGAGATGAGTGTGAGGGTTCGTGACGTTGCAGGGTCCTATCAAGAGAAACGGTTACATTTAAACTCCCATCCAGCACTACTTGTGTGTTCAAACTCTATGGGATATGTTCAAAATGATGAGTGTGTGTGTGTGCGTGCGTGCTCACAGGATGATGTGGTCTTAGCTGGAACAGGTTGGGTGACAGAATGGCTGGAGCGAAAAAACGCAGGAAGATGAAACTGCTCACTGCCGTGTATCTGACATCTTGGTCCACTGGGGTGTGCACCACACAAACAGAACACATTACATATCTTTTCACTACTACTGATGACTTGTGACTGCAGAACACAGTTATGGACAACAGGAGGCAGCAAAGTACACTATAGTGGGCATTAGTATGTGGTGACCCTTTCAAGAATGAAAGGCATACTGAAAAAAACCCAGATTTTTATAATGACATATAAAATGAGGTATAGTAGTAGTCTTATAGTATATTATAGTACTATTGTCTTGTTTTCTTCCTTTTTCTTCCTCGGGGAGTGTAATCTCTGTGTTTAATTGAGCCTTAATTCAAAGTTGAAAATACAGTGTGTACTAAGCAGCAAAAAGGGGAGAGCTGTATTGCAAATATTAAAAAACGTAAAAGAAAAGTTCAAGCAGGCCAGAAATCCAGAATGTTTGGGTAAAGGCACCTGCTGAATTACATAATTATCAGATTCACAAACGTCAGTTGGGATATCTGCGATACGTGTAGTTAATAAACTGTAACACTCTACAGCACCAATCAGATGCGGGCTAATAATATAGGTATATATTTTTACCTTGGAAACGTGTGGCAGCAGATTCTCGCAGAGAGAAGAAGATATCACACATGACAGTGGGGCAGCGGACACCCGATGTGGTAATGACATTAAATATCCGGTCAACGTACTGACGGAGGTTTTCCTGAGGATTGCAGTTGGGTCAGCCGTTTAACATCACACACAACCATATTCACACACCTGAATCATGACGCATGACTGTATACAAACACATAGACGCACACAACCACATCTTTCCTTACCCTGTTGGTCTCCAGATTCTCTGACTCCTTGAGTTTGACTGGGTCAATTTCACAAGGTTTGTGCTCCATGCAGATCTGCAAATAATTGCACACGCAATGTTAAAGTGTTATTTCATTTACAAATGTTGATTGATAATTAAGGCATTAAGTGTAAAAGAAACATCTACGCGAACATAATGTGATGAAAAGCCAGAGGTTGGCTGTCAGCACACTGTAAATACGTATGGTACAGCACAGCACAGCACGGGAGACATGGGGATATTGCAGCACCATACCTCATCTATAATTGGTTTGAGAGTGACCTGCAAGTAATGCATGCCTGCCAGCTTCATGGTCTCATCGATGCACTTGGATGTCAGAGAGTTCCCCCGGAAAATGGTATTAGGATCCCTGTGACGGAAAGCATATCATGTGTATTATTACATTCTATTTGATTTTTAACACAACACTTTATCGTGTTATAGGAACACCACAATTCCTCCCCAGCTTACAGATTGTTTACCAAAGATACGTTACAACTATGCAGAAAAGATAATGTGGCTGTAAGGGGAGGAGTAGAGAATATGCGAGCCTATGAGCTCTGTAATGGGAGGGGCAGAGAGGAGTACGAGCTCCTCATTAGATGTGGAAGGGGCATGTTTGCTGGGTATCAGACAAATGATGGTTTGTATTTCCAGACATACTGAAAAATGGACCTTTAACCAATGTGTTCATTATGTTTTTACTTTTACAACATATTCAATGGCCATACCATAACCAAACTGTGAAATAAGGAAGAGCGTGGTAATCAATTACATTCCACATTCATGTTCTGTCTTTAGGTCATACGTTGATAGCAAAGTTGATTTTGCCATTGTCAGACAGCAAATGCATGTTTATATGCAAAGGGCACTATTGTATACTAATACACAGATATATAAATTCTTAGTCATACAATCAATGTGAAATACATGTGTCTGTCATCTGTTGCAATAAAAATTATTTGTATGTAAGTGATATTGTAATATTAACTGGCAGGTATTATGAAACGGATATCATGGAAAGTCTGCAGTAATAAATATCCAAAACAATCACTATGCTGTAAACGCTGGCTCACTATCACCACAGGCTTCTTGTAATAAATACAGCAGATACAATAAGACACTCACTGTGTGCGGTTGACCTCAGCATTTGCAATGGCACTGACGAAAGGCACAATCTTGCCATAGTGGAGAAAGAGACGCACTAAGGGAATAGCTGCCTCCTGCTTCTCCCGACACACCTCACCCAGTATGTGGGCTGTGGATGCGGATACAGGCTGCACGGATAACACACACACACACACACGCACGCACGCACGAGCACCAAAGCATTAACTATTAGAAATCTACCGTATTCCGGTTGCAAATACTTAAAAACCACACAAAGAACAGGCACTAGTAAACAACATATGATATAGATACTTTGCCATCATGCTGTTGACTTGTGTGTATTAGCAGCACAATCGCTGCAAAACATACACATATATAGATCTCACACACACACAGAGAGCCCGATGCACACCTCTACATTAGCGGAGTGTAGCAGTAGGTCTCTGAGAGGGGTGTAGTGCTCAGAGGGGAAGACGTGGTCCTCGGTGTAAACAATGTTGAGACGCAGAGAGCCAAGCTCTTCTACTTTCACAGGCTTCCCTCCATTCTCCCTTGGCTGCAGGAAATACCTGAAGAAGAGGTTAGGTAAGCCACACATTTACACATGTGGATTGTATAACCAGACTTTCAAGTTAAAGGACAGGAAATAACTGGCACTAGAGCACAAGAAGCACAAGGAGCCCAGATGAACCGTTTACATTGTAAAACACACAGATTTAATTAAAGGTATTTCAATTTGGCTGTGTAGTCATGCCTAATAAGTAAAAAGAGAATGGGGTGATGTTCTGCTCACCATGCATCATGAACCCCTGCCTGACCCAGGACCTTGAGGGGAACCCGTACCATGCCAAGGAACTCATCCCCAAACTTCAGGTTGCTGGCATTCCACAGGTCCACCCTGCACAGGTAGAAAACCATCCACCATAAAAAGAAGAAAAAGGAAAGCAAACACTAACAAATCCAGTCAAATTATTACTTATTTGTTATATGTTGATGTTGTTACTTTAATCTGGTTATTTCCTTGCTTACAGTGTTTGGTTCCTTATTTGAAAACAATATTACACTTTCTTAACTTAAAATTAAATGGAGTACTTTTTCCATTTCCGTTCAGATTAGGCAACGTCCACCTACCCCCCTTGTAAATGTAATTGGTCAATTGACCTATATGAAACCATTGAAGACATTTTTCAAATTGTCATGAGAGGTTGCGTATATGAGTATACAGCTATGTTGTGTAAGTTAGAACGTTTTAATTGGCTAATGGGAGAAGCAGCAACAGGACAGATTCGTGGCTTATTTGTACTGTACATCAAATGTACTTTGTGATGTTTATTTGTGAAACTATGAAAACCACAAGGTAGAGAACTGAAAACCAAAAAATGATTTGTAACACTGGTTTCAACCACAAGGTAAACTCTGGACACAAATTAGGGTGTGTACCTTTAAAGGTGGAGTAAGGGATACTTGACAAAGATTGTTGATATTTGAATTTAATGAAAACTAAAAACACAACATAGGGTCTGCCCAATTGCCCATTGGATATGCATTGTCAAAGCTATATAGGATTAGCAATTGTATTATCTTACAATGGCTTTCTCCATCTTTATGTAAACAAATTAGCCTACCTTAAAGCTAGCTTGTCAACATCCTCCTCTTCAATGTCAAACTGTCGTTTTGTGTAGCATAATGGTCTTGTTACCTACAAATAAAAAAGACATAGCCCTTCTCAGTAGACATCTTAATGAGTTTACAGTCTACAGCTAATTTCAACCTGAAACATGCAGTATAATACTAGAATAAATCGCCACAGGACCTACAGTCACAAGAAAATAACAGAAAACTGTCTGACAGCAATGTTTAGAGGTCACCGGAGATACATTTCAAACTCAGAGGCCCGATTTGCAGGTTTATATTTTTCTCCCCTATTTCATTTTTTGGAACCAAATGGGATCCATTAGAGATCACAATGTCCCGCGTTTCACAGAGGCTTGGCTGAAAACAATGAAGGCCTCTCCTCCCCTCCACCCCAACTAAGACTCTGCCACATGACAGAGGCGCAAGACTATGATGAGCTAGGCTTGTCCATGTATGGATGTGCATCTCTGTGTCATAGAAAGAGGCTATAGGGAGTCACCACCACAGTATGCACAGCCTTGTTAATGTACTGGGGGCATGACATGAGAGGGTCGAGTCAGGCAGAAATCAATGGGCCAGATTGTTTGGTGGGTTGTTTGAATCAATCATACTCTTGTGCTGCTGAAAAAAGGCGGATGAGTGGAGGAGCAGAATGCTTGGTCTGTATCTAGCTCTCAAACTTTGGGGCGGAACCCCTGAGAGAGACAAATGCTTCTAGGGGGCATCATGAATTATATTTTCAAATATGTTTTATAATTAGTGTCTAATAGTTGTTAATAATAATATATAAACTCAGATTATACCTAGCATTTTAACCATGATATATATATATACACATACATACACACACACACACACACACACACAAATACATACATACACACACACACCACTTCCAAAAGAAATACAAAATGATATACAGTGAATATGATTTGCATTAAAAGAAGTGGTGTATGCTGCCGGCGACAGAGGGTTAACAAAAGTAGCGTGTGCACATGTGCTTGCTAGCTATGGAGAAAGCATCTGTACACAGAACCCAGAGCTCAGCTGAACACTAGGAGTTGCAGCTGCAGTGCTCCCTTGAGAGTGGCCAACCCACGGACACACCTCACCACATGCACACATGGGAAGACATGCACACACACATACAGAACATTATATATATCTATTATTATTAGTAGTAGTAGTAGTAGTATTATTAGTATTAGTATTAGTTTTATTAGTAGTAGTAGTAGTCTTATAATAATAATAATAATAATGAAATGTGGATCATGTTTATGTGCACACATGCAAACACATTTAATTGACTACTTTCCTGTCTTCAGAGTTTAAATTATCATCACACCCAACCTCCTACCTCAAAGTAGAAAGTCTCATCAAACTGGGGATTGTTGGTTTTCCTCTTGACCTTTGTTTTCTTGGCTTCCGACCTGGTGTAGGAACAATAAGCAGTTTTCTTAAACTTGGACTATATCCCTTGTGATGTCCTTAAAAATATCGTATTTGGCCACCAGGCGGCGCCATCTGATTGTTTATGATTTTGCAAGTTTTTTAATTGTCATTGCTGTGTGTATTTATTTGTTTAGTAATTATTTCTTTATGTATTTGTGTTGTTTTTTCGTGCCTTATAACCCTCCGGTTTCAAACACACACCTTGTTGTGCCAGCAGTGCACATCATATGTGTGTGTAAGCTGTAGAATTAGGTTTAGCGC